>JAJOOO010005010.1:0-35259 GCA_029582685.1 Solanum piurae
TCTCTTGCTCCCTTAGTCTTTATTTCCCCCTTGATTATGCTTATCGCTTATGGTCATTTTATTTGCTTCCGCGACCAAGGATGTGTAATGATACGCTATGAGGCTTGTTTGAGGTTCCTTCGGGTTCCCCATTCGCCGGTCACATCTAGGCCCTAGTCTTGGGTCGTGACAGGGTGCACCAATGTTATTTGTACGTAAGAAGGACGGCACGTTGAGAATGTGTATGGACTACCGATAATTGAATAGAGTGACAATTAAGAATAAAGACCCCCTGCCCAGAATTGATGATTTGTTTGACCAGTTACAAGGTGCCAAGTGCTTTTCAAAAATTGACTTGAGAACAGGCTATCACCAAGTGAGGGTGAAGGAGAAGGATATACCCAAGACAGCTTTTCGAACACGGTATGGTCATTTTGAATTTCTCGTTATGTCATTTGGGCTAACAAATGCACCGGCAATTTTTATGGATTTGATGAATAGGGTGTTCAAGCCATTCTTGGATGTATTTATGATAGTATTTATAGATGATATCTTGGTGTATTCAAGATCAGAAGAGGATCATGCAAATCACTTACGACAGGTATTACATGTTCTTCGTGATCGGAGGTTGTACGCCAAGTTCTCCAAATGTGAATTTTGGTTAAAATCAGTGGCGTTCTTTGGTCATGTTGTATCTGATGATGGAATAAGGGTTGATTCACAAAAGATAAAGGCCGTTAAAGATTGGCCAATACCAACAACACCCACAGAGGTTCGTAGCTTCCTAGGGTTGGCAGGTTATTATAGAAGGGTCGTTGAAGGATTTTCTTCTATTTCTGCATCTTTAACAAAGCTAACACACAAGGCAGCTAAGTTTCAGTGGAATGATGCATGTGAAAGAAGCTTACAAGAGTTGAAAAGTAGGTTAACTTTCGCACCTGTATTAGTACTCTCGGAAGGCACAGAGAGGTATACAGTATATTATGATGCTTCAGGGGTTGGTTTAGGATGTGTACTCACGCAGCATGGTAAAGTAATAGCTTATGCCTCAAGACAATTGTGGCCACATGAGAGAAACTACCCAACACATGATCTTGAACTAGCAGCAGTTGTATTTGCTTTAAAGATATGGCGTCACTATTTATATGGGGTTCACGTTGACATATATACAGACCATAAAAGTTTGAAATACATCTTCAAGCAGAAGGATCTGAATTTGAGGCAGCGAAGATGGTTAGAGTTAATAAAAGATTATGACGTTGATATACTATACCATCCATGGAAAGCCAACGTAGTAGCCGATGCTCTCAGTCGCAAGACAATATCAAGTATTAATGAGCAGACCATGGAAAAAGAAGGGATGGCGAAGGATCTACGTCCACTAGCTAGTTTGGGAGTTCGTTTTCTTGAAACCCCAAAAAAAAAAAATTGTAGTGCATAATGCGGCAGAATCTTTATTAGTAGTTGAGGTGAAAGAGAAGCAGTTCAAAGATCTAACTCTACCATGACTCAAGGAGAAGGTAAATAAAGGTACGACAAAGGGATTTGAGCTTACACAAGATGGAGTACTTTGTTGTCAAAACGGATTGTGTGTACCTAATGTTAATGGTCTAAGAAGGAGGATAATGACAGAAGCACATCATTCAAGATATTCCATCTATCCGGGATCAACTAAAATGTACAATGACTTGAAAGGAGTGTATTGGTGGGGGGACATGAAGAAGGACATTGCAGAATTTGTGACTCAATGTCCAAACTGCCAGCGAGTCAAAGTAGAGAACCAAAAGCCGGGAGGTTATATGCAGTCTATGGAGCTTCCAACTTGGAAATGGGACATGATCAACATGGATTTTGTCACTGGTTTGCCTCGCTCGTTTCGTAAGTTTGAATCCATATGGGTAATAGTTAATAGACTAACCCAGTCAACACATTTCTTGCCAATTAAGAATGATTATACAGCTGAAGAGTATGCAAAGTTATATATTAAAGAGATAGTTCAGCTACACGGGGTTCCAATCTCTATTATATCTGATCGAGGAGCTCAATTCACTGCAAAGTTTTGGAAATCATTCGACAAGAGTTTGGGAACACAAGTGAATTTAAGTACATCCTTCCACCCTCAAACGGATGGTCAAGCAGAACGCACAATCCAAACACTTGAGGATATTCTTCGAGCTTGTGTCTTAAACTTCAAAGGTAGCTGGGATGATCATTTGCCAATTATTGAGTTTGCCTAAAATAATAGTTATCATTCTAGTATCAAAATGGCACCTTATGAAGCTTTATATGGAAGGAAGTGCAGATCACCAATTGGATGGTTTGAAGTAGGCGAAACTGCTTTATTTGGACCAGACGTTGTTCTTCAAGCTATGGAAAAGTTAAGGTGATACAACAACGGCTAGCAACAGCTCAAAGCCGACACAAATCATATGCAGATGTTAGAAGAAGAGGATTAGAGTTTTCTATAGGAGATTGGGTGTTCTTGAAAGTATCGCCAATGAAAGGGGTAATGAGATTTGGTAAAAAGGGAAAGTTGAGTCCACGCTACATAGGGCCATATAAGATTATTTGAAGAGTTGGCCAAGTTGCATATGAGTTGGAGCTACCTCAGGAGCTTTCAGCAGTTCATTCTGTGTTTCATGTCTCAATACTTCAGAAGTGCGTAGGTGACCCATCCTATGTCACTCCTATTGAAGATGTACAAGTTACAGGGGATCTCACCTATGAAGAAGTACCTATTGCTATTATGGATCGTCAAATTAAAAAGCTAAGGAATAAAGAAATGGCTTCAGTAAAGGTTCTTTGGAGAAACCAACAAGTAGAAGAAGTAACGTGGGAAGCTGAGGAAGCGATGAAATCCAAGTACCCTTATTTATTTGAACCTAAAGGGGAAGTCCAAGTTGAAGAATAGGGGCATTAATAGGTACGCATGAATGGGTATTTATCATGTGGTTAAAAGTTGCTTTAAACTATGGTTTGAACTTATTTAAGCTATCTGATTATGCTAGCATTCGAGCACGAATGTTCCTAAGGGGAGGGAGGATGTAACACCCCGTATTTTATGTGTACAAGTTCTACACATATGGAACTTGATTTAGCTTGGTGGTATAAGTAATGAACTTGATTTCCTAGACGAATGGTGACAATAAAGAAGCTATAAGGGTAACTCCCGTACATTGCAATATTGCACGATCGAGTGAACGTTAAATTTTAGAAGTATTTAAATTCTGGATTGAAGGGCTATATGTAAATCTAAAAGTTTAGGTGATCAAGTGTATATAATTTTTGAGTTAAACTAGGGAGATTACTCTCGGAAAACGAATAAAGAATTGAGGTGCTTGTTGGAATTTATAAAGATAGTAGGTGTCACCTACTTGCTTAGCTCAAATGGGCTAGGTAGATGGGGAAGATTAGTTCATGCATAAGTGGGCTCACTTGAGGCCCAAATTAAATAAAAAAGAAAAGGGAATGGAGATGAGCCCTCACATCAATTTGTCCAAGGCCAACTACTTGAGCCCAATAAAGATTAAGGCACAAATTAAGGGTATAATTTTGGCCCATGGCTTAATACTAGAAAGGGGAAAGATTGCAGCCCAAGATGAGTACATAAAGGGCCCATTTTGTGTATATATAATTCCAAGCAGATGCGTCACCTACTTGGACCACTTTGACAAATTACTGGCTGATATTAAAACTTAAGAGGTGGGGATATATAAGACCTTTATAATCCCCAAGTTGCTTGCCATTTCCTCACTTTTAATAATAGATAAAAAAATCAGATTTCTCTCTAATCTTCTTCTCTCTCGTTCAAAGCATAGCAGCAGCCACAAGTTTCCTAGGGTTCTAGGATAAACCCAAGCCCTTGCAAGGGAATCTCAAGTTATTGAAGAGTTAAAGTTAAAAGAAAACGAGTTATAAGAATTAAGGTAAAGTGATTGTCTTATCTTTGTCTTCCATAAACACGAGTCTAAGTATGATATTTTAAGTATATTGTTGATAAGAACTCGTGGGATGATGATGGGAAACTATGGTTTCACGTCCTCTATTGTATGTTGGATTGTTAGGACTGTTTTGGGATAGGTTGATGTGTAAACATATTGGGGACAGCTTAGTTGATGTATGGAAAGGGTGTAAATTGTTGATATTGAAATATAGTTGTGTAGTGTACAAATACAATAAAAGAAAGCGGGGTTGAAAGAACACCCTTAGTTTTGTAATTAGGGGTTTGCTGCCCGATCATTATTGTTGAGTGAGATTGGACTGCCCAAGAATGTTTAGTAACTACTAATACTAGTTTATCACCTACTCTATTGTAGATAAGTATTTGAAAATAAAGGAAGGTACTTCAAGGTAACTACAAGGTGGTACAGCAAGGTATGTAAGGCTTTTCGATTTCCTACTAATTGACATGAAAGCTAGATCGTCCTCGACACATTAGAGGCAGCTTACCAGCTCCAACACGACTTATGACCTTGTTCTCACTCTTTAACATGTCTGCACGTTCTAATACATGTTCATTGTCAAATCTGTACATATACATTGAATACCCTTCATTAGTTCTCCTTTTAACTAAATAAGGTGCATATATTATTTCAACTCCTATGCATTTCATTAATTGTGTAACTACTCTCTACGTTGTTGTTCTTGCATTATATGATTATTACACGTCACTTGTTGACTACATAGTCCCACAACTCAAAATGCTATGACCACCAAAAGAATCATCTCAAATGTTAATGAAAATATATTAAATGAATCTGCTTATTGATGGGTGGTATCCCAGGGGTGGAAGAATCACCTAGCATGGGTCGATCCCAATATTACGGGTGGTATCCCAGGGGTTAAAGGAAAGCCTAGCATGGGTCGATCCCGATTTATATGTCTACCACTGATCAGCTGGTCATTTGTATTATATGATGTGCACAGAGTGTAAAGTAAAGAATGATAAAGTAAAGAAAAGAATGTAAAGTACATGATTCCATAATATGAGAAAAGGTGGTCTTGTATCCTTACATTGGTATATGATTTCATTTGAGTTCTTATTTCACATACAGTACTTTATGCCTTACATACTCAGTACATTCTTCCGTACTGACGTCTCTCTCGGGGGACCTGCAATTCAGGATGCATGTATAGGAGCTAGTAGATCTCCCCAGTAGGAGAACAGGACATCCAGTGGCTATTGGTGAGCTCCAGGTTGTTTCGGGCTTTCCGAGTCTATAGCATGTATTTTGGTATTGTATAGTAGCTAAGTGTAAGGCGGGGCCTGTCCCGACCTTAACCCCATAATGTTTTATCATTTAGAGGCTTTGTAGACTATGTATAGTGAAGTGTGGTTGTTCCTCGTGTCTTAGACATCATGGTCCCAACGGCCAAGTCATGTGCACTTTCTTTTGGCTTGTTAATACTGTCTACTTTCATGAAAACATGTTATCCACTATGGCAGCACCTTTAAATGTTCATAGATAGAGCATGATTACAGGTTGGTCCTCCCGAGCCTTCTCGGCAATGGGTGTCGGTTCGCCTTAATGGAATTTTGGGCGTGACAGTCGGGACTTCACGCCAACTTCTACGACCCGTCAACGGCTTCACGGTCCGTGAAGCCCTCTGTGGTCTTCCCTTGGCACTCCCCAAAATTTAGTCCTCAATGCTTGAACACTGAAACATGCATCACGGAAACTACCACGGTCCGTCAAGGGCGTCACGATCCGTGAAGCCCTCTGTGGTCTTCACTTGGAATTCCCCAAGGTTGGGTCTTCAATACTTGCCTACTAAAAATTGCACCACAGAAGATACCACGGTCCATCAAGGGCTTCACGGTCTATGAAGTCCTCTGTGGTCTTCACTTGGAATTCCCCCAGTTTGGGTCTTCAATGCTTGTCTACTGGAAATTGCACCACGAAAGCTACCACGGTCCGTCAAGGTCGTTACGTCCCGTAGAAACGTCGGTGAACTTCACTTGGGTATTCAGTAACTCAAATTCCAGCTTGCATTTTCTTCTTTTATTTTCTCTTTCACGACTACTTGTTTAGCTGTACAAACACTACTAAACACAATAAATCCACATAAATACACTAGATTCTAGTATTACTTCTTAGTTTTCAAGCGTCAAATGTGCCAAGATTTTGCGGCATATCAACCAATGACCTTAGAATATCATGACGAATAACAGAAAAAAACTTTACTTCTTTTCGTAACTGCCCGAAAATGACATAGTATTACGTAAATGCCCCAAAATGACCAAAATATCAAGAAACACATAAACAATACAAAAAAACGCCTCAAAAAATTTCGACTTGCACCAATGACCTTAGAATATTGTGACAAATAACAGAACAAAACTTTACTTCTATTCTTAACTACCCGAAAATGGCCGAAAATAAGGAAACACACAAAAACAATACAAAAAATTTGAATTGCACAAATGACCTTAGAATATCGTGATGAATAACAGAATAAAACCTTACTTTTGTTCATAACTGCCCGAAAATGGCCGAATATTACGAAATTCCCCAAAATGGTAGAAAAATCAAGAAACACACATAAATAATACAAAAAAGCGCCTCAATTTTTTTTTGACATGCACCAATGACCTTATAATATCGTGACGAATAACAAAACAAATCTTTACTTTTTTTCGTAACTACCCGAAAATGGCCGAATATTACGTAAATACCCCAAAATGGCTGAAAAATCAAGAAAGACACGTAAACAATACAAAAAATGCCTCAAAAATTTTTTATTTGCACCAATGACCGTAGAATATCGTGACAAATAACAGAACAAAACTTTACTTCTTTTCGTAACTGCCAGAAAATGGCTGAGTATTACGTAAATGCCCCAAAATGGTCGAAAAATTAAGAAACACACATAAAGAGTACAAAAAATGCCTAAAAAAATTTCGACTTGCACCAATGACCTTAGAATATCGTGACAAATAACATAATAAAACTTTACCTCATTTCGTAACTATCCGAAAATTTTCAAATATTACGTACATGCCCCAAGAAACACACATAAACAATACAAAAATCACCTCAAATTTTTTTTGACTAGCATTAATGACCTTAAAATTTCGTGATGAATAATAGAACAAAACATTACTTCTTTTGATAAATGTCCGAAAATGGCCGAATATTACATAAATGCCCCAAAATGGCCGAAAAATCAAGGAACGCACATAAACAATACAAAAACGCCACAAATTTTTTTTGACTTGCACCAATGACCTTAGAATATTGTGACGAATAATAGAACAAAACTTTACTTCTTTTCGTAACTGCCCGAAAATGGCCGAATATTACGTAAATGCCCCAAAATGATCGAAAAATCAAGAAACACACAAACAATATAAAAAATGCCTCAAAATATTTTTGACTTAAACCAATGACCTTAGAATATCGTGTTGAATGATAGAACAAAACTTTACTTCTTTTCGTAACTGCGCGAAAATGATCGAATATTAAGTAAATGCCCCAGAAAGGCCGAAAAATCAAGAAACACATATAAACGAAACAAAAAACCGCCTCAAAAAAAGTTTCGACTGGCACCAATGTTCTAAGAATATCGTGACGAATAACATAACAAAACTTTACTTCTTTTTGTTACTGTCCGAAAATGGCCGAATATTACTTCATGCCCCAAAATGGTCGAAAAATCAAAAAAAAAAACACAAAAATAATACAAAAAAATAGCTCAAAATTTTTTTGACTTGCACCAATGACCTTAGAATATCGTGACGAATAACAAAACAAAACTTTACTTCTTTTCGTAACTGCCTGAAAAATGGTCGAATATTACGTTAATGCCCCACAATGGCCGAAAAATCAAGAAACACATAAACAAAATAAAAAACTCCTCAAAAAAATTTTGACTTGCACCAATGACCTCAGAATATCGTGACGAATAACAGAGCAAAATTTTACTTCTTTTCGTAACTGCCTGAAAATTGCTGAATATTACGTGAATGCCCAAAATAGCTGAAATATCAAGAAACACACATAAACAATACAAAAAACGCTTCAAATAAATTTCAACTTACACCAATGACCTTAGAATATCATGACGAATAACAGAACAAAATTTTTCTTCATTTCGTAACGGCCCAAAAATGGCCGAATAATACGTAAATGCCCTAAAATGGCCGAAAATCAAGAAACACACAAATAATATAAAAAAACGCATCAATTTTTTTTTGACTTTCACCAATGACATTAAAATACCGTGACGAATAACTAAACAAAACTTTACTTCTTTTTGTAATTGCCAGAAAATGGCTGAATATTACGTAAATGTCCAAAATGGCCGAAAAATTAAGAAACACACATAAACAATACAAAAAACGCCTCAAAAAAATATCGACTTGCACTAATGAGCTTAGAATATCGTGAAGAATAACATAACAAAACTTTACTTATGTTCGTAACTGCTCGAATATAGCCGAGTATTACGTAAATACCCCAAAATGGCTGAAAATCAAGAAACACACAAATAATACAAAAAAACGCCTAAAAAAATTTCCACTTGCACCAATAACCTTAAAATATCGTGACGAATAACAGAACAAAACTTAGTTCTTTTTGTAACTGCTCGAAAATGGCAGAATATTACGTAAATCCCCCAAAATGACCAAAAAATTAAGAAACACACATAAACAATCCAAAAAAATGCCTCAAATTTTTTTTTGACTTGAAACAATGACCTTAGAATATCGTGACGAATAACAGAACAAAATTTTACTTCTTTTCGTAACTGCCCGAAAATGGCCGTATATTACGTAAATGCCCAAAAAATGCTGGAAAATCTAGAAACACACATCAACAATACAAAAAACGTCTCAAAACAATTTCGACTTGCAACAATGGCCTTCGCATATCATGACGAATAACAGAACAAAACATTACTTCTTCTCGGAACTGCTCGAAAATGGCCGTATATTACGTAAATTCCCCAAAATGGTCGAAAAATCAAGAAATGTACATAAACAATACAAAAAAATGCCTCAAATTTTTTTTTGACTTGCACCAATGTTCTTAGAATATCGTGACGAAAAACATAACAAAACTTTACTTCTTTTTGTTACGGTCCGAAAATGGCCAAATATAACTTCAATGCCCCAAAATGGCCGAAAGTTCAAAAAATACACATAAACAATACAAAAAACACCTCAAATTTTTTTTGACTTGCACCAATGACTTAGAATATCGTGACGAATGACAAAACAAAACTTTACTTCTTTTCGTAACTGCCCGAAAATGGCCGAATATTACGTAATTGTCCCAAAATGGCCGAAAAATCAAGAAACACATAAACAATACAAGAAAACGCCTCAAAAAAATTTCAACTTGCACCAATGACCTCAGAATATCGTGATGAATAACAGAACAAAACTTTACTTCTTTTCGTAACTGTCCAAAAATTGCCGAATATTACATGAATGCCCAAAATGGTTTAAAAATCAAGAAACACACATAAAAATACAAAAATCGCCTCAAAAAAATTTCGACTTGCATCAATGACCTTAGAATATCGTGATGAATAACAGAACAAAACTTTTCTTCTTTTCGTAACTATTCGAAAATGGCCGAATATTACGTAAATGCCCTAAAATGGCCGAAAAATCAAGAAACACACAAACAATACAGAAAAATGCCTCAAAAATTTTTGAATTCACCAATGACCTTAGAATATCGTGACAAATAACAGAACAAAACTTCACTTCTTTTTGTAACTGCCAGAAAATGGCCGAATATTACGTAAATGTCCAAAATGGCCGAAAAATAAAGAAACACACATAAACAATACAAAAAACGCCTCAAATTTTTTTTGACTTGCACTAATGACCTTAGAATATCATGACGAATATCAGAAAAAAACTTTACTTCTTTTCGTAACTGCTTGAAAATGGCCGAATATTACGGAAGTGCCCCAAAATGGACAACAAATCAAGAAACACAAACAAACAATACAAAAAAATGCCTAAATTTTTTTTACTTGCACCAATAACCTTAGAATATCGTGACGAATAACAGAACAAAACTTTCTTCTTTTCGTAACTGCCCGAAAATGGCCGAATATTACGTAAATACCCCAAAATAGCCGAAAAATCAAGAACACACATACACAATACAAAAAAAATGCCTCAAAAAATTACAACTTGCACCAATGACCTTAGAAAATCGTGACGAATAACAGAACAAAACTTAACTCTTTTATATTAACTTCCTGAAAAATAGTCGAATATTACCCTAAATGCCGAAAATAGCTGAAAAATAGAGAAACACACATAAACAATAAAAAAAATGCCTCAAATTTTTTTTGACGTGCACCAATGACCTTAGTTTATTGTGACGAATAACACAACAAAACTTTACTTCGTTTCGTAACTGCCCGAAAATGACCAAATATTACGTTAATACCCGAACATGGACGAAAAATCAAGAAACATGCATAAGCAATAGAATTTTTTTTTGACTTGCACCAATGACCTCAGAATATCGTGATGAATAAAAGATATCAACATTACTTCTTTTCGTAACTGTTCGAAAATGGCAGAAAATTACGTAAATTCCCCAAAATGGCCGAAAAATCAAGAAACAGACATAAACAATACAAAAAATGCCTCAATAAAATATCGACTTGCACCAATGACCTTCCTTAGAATATCGTGATAAATAACAGAACAAAATTTTACTTCTTTTCGTAACTACCCGAAAATGACCGAATAATACGTAAGAGCCCCAAAATGACCAAAAAATCAAGAAATGCACATAAACAATACAAAAAATGGCTCAGAAAATTTTTGACTTACACTAATGATCTTGCAATATCGTGACGAATAAAAGAACAAAACTTTTCTTCATTTTGTAAATGCCCGAAAATGGTCGAATATTACGAAAATGCCCAACATGGCCACAAATCAAGAAACACACATTAACAATACAAAAACCGCCTCAAAAAACTTTCGACTTGCACCAATGACCTCACAATATAGTGACGAATAACAGAACAAAATTTTACTTCTTTTTGTAACTGCGCAAAAATTGCCGAATATTACGTGAATTCCAAAAATGGCCAAACAATCAAGAAACACACATTACCAATACAAAAAACGCCTCAAAAACAGTTCGACTTGCACCAATGACCTTAGAATATCGTGACAAATAACAGAACAAACCTTTACTTCTTTTCAAAACTTCCCGAAAATGGCTGAATATTACGTAAATTCCCCCAAAATGGCCAAAAAATCAAGAAACACAAATAAACAATACAAAAGACACCTAAACAAATTTCTACTTGCGCCAATGACCTTAGAATATCATGATTAATAACAGAACAAAACTTTACATTTTTTCGTAACTACTTGAAAATTGCCGAATATTACGTAAATGAACTAAGAAACATAAATAAACAATACAAATAACGCCTCAAAAAAATTGACTTGCACCAATGACTGTAAAATATCGTAACTAATGATAGAACAAAACATCACTTCTTTTGGTAACAACCCGAAAATGGCCGAATATTACGTAAATTCCCCAATATGGCAGAAAAATCAAGAAACACATATAAGCAATACAAAAAATGCCTCAATTTTTTTTTGACTTGCACCAATGACCTTAGAATATCGTGATGAATAACAGAATAAAACTTTACCTCTTTTCAAAACTACCCAAAAAGGGCCGAATATTACGTAAATGCCCCAAAATGGCCGAAAATCAAGAAACACACATAAACAATACAAAAAACGCCTCAATTTTTTTTTGACTTGCACCAATGACCTTAGAATATTGTGATGAATAACAAAACAAAAATTTACTTCTTTTAGTAATTACCCGAAAATGGACGAATATTACGCAAATCACTAAAATGGCCGAAAAATCAAGAAACACACACATAAACAATACTAAAAAATGCCTCAATTTTTTTTTGAATGTCACCAATGACCTTAGAATATCGTGACAAATAACAGAACAAAACTTCACTTCTTTTTGTAACTGCCAGAAAATGACCGAATATTACGTAAATGTCCAAAATGGCCGAAAAATCATGAAACACACATAAACAATACCAAAAATTCCTCAAAAAAATTTCAACTTGCACTAATGACCTTAGAATATCATGACAAATAACAAAACAAAACTTTACTTCTTTTCGTAACTACTCGAAAATGGAAGAATATTACATAAATGCCCCAAAATGCCAAAAAATCAAGAAATAAACACAAACAATAAAAAAATGCATAAAAAAATTTCTACTTGCACCAATGACCTTAGAATAACATGACGAATAACAGAACAAAACCTACTTCTTTTCGTAACTGTTCGAAAATGGCAAAATATTATGTATATTCCCCAAAATGACCGTAAAATCAAGAAACACACATAAACAATAAAAAAAATGCCTCCAAAAAAATTTGACTTGAACAAATGACCTTAAAAAATCGTGATGAATAACATAACAAAATTTTACTTCTTTTCGTAACTGCCCGAAAATTTCCAAATATTACGTAAATGTCCCAAAAAATTATGACCTGCACCAATGTCCTTAGAAAATCATGACGAATAACAGAACAAAACTTAACTCTTTTTTATTAACTACCCGAAAATAACCGAATATTACGTAATTTCCCAAAAATTGCCAAAAAAATAGAGAAACACACATAAATAATACAAAAAATGCCTCAAAATAATTTCGACTTGCACCAATGACCTTAGCATATCGTGACGAATAACAGAACAACCCTTTACTTCATTTTGTAACTGCCCGAAAATGACCAAATATTACGTTAATTACCGAACATGGCCGAAAAATTAAGAATCACGCATAAGCAAAACAAAAAAAAAATTGACTTGCACCAATAACCTCAGAATATCGTGACGTTTAACAGAACAAAACTTTACTTCTTTTGGTAACGTCCCAAAAATGGCCGAATATTACGTAAATGCCCAAAAATGGCCGAAAAATCAAGAAACACACATAAACAATATAAAAAACACCTCAATAAAATTTCAACTTGCACCAATGACATTAGAATATGGTGATGAAAAATAGAACAAAATTTTACTTCTTTTCGTAACTGCTTGAAAATGGCCGAATATTATGTAAATGCCCCAAAATAGTCGAAAAATCAAGAAACACATATAAACAATACAAATTCAAGAATACATATCAAGAACATAAACTTTCAAACTCTTTTAAGGACAAACTCACGCTGAAATAAACATGTTTGACACGTGGGTGAACAAATCCAACGTTATGAAAGCCCACATACCGTGTAGGATTAATTCCTTGGCGAAATCAACAACCAAATCGCACGATCTAGGCGAATCTTGAGCTTTTCTTCTCCTTTCTCTTTTTTTCTCTTTTCTACAAGCCCTAGCGTGAATTTCCAATTTTCTAAACTGACCAAATTCTGATTTGACCCTTAACTAAAACGAATTAAATTAATTGGGTAAGGAAAAAACCAAACTACCCTTTCAAAATCCGGATTGGACATTTCCTTATTCGAACATCCCAACTTCAAATGGACATATCTCACTTATACGAACTCAGAATCGCACAAACTTGGTGGCGTTGGAAAGATTACTCCAATATCTTTTCTACGATATCTGGTACCACACCTAACTCATCCTGATTTAGGAGTTATGGTCGTTTGAAGTTGACCAAAACTAAACCTAACATACTTAACAAATTTCCAGATTTTTATATTCTTTCCAAAAATGATTATTTCCAATTCCTAACTTCTTCCTAGTTATTTCAAATTGGCGAGATGTTACAATATCTCCCCCTTGGGAACATTCGTCCTCGAATGAGATTACTTCTTAATATGCTAAGGGTGAAACATCTAACATTCAGCTCAAACACCCATAAGCAAAGCAATTTTTAACATGCTAACTTATAAATGAAAGAGTACTAAGAATAGAATTAGTACCTTGGTCTGGAACTTCTCCGGTTTCAAAGAGATGTAGATATCTCTTCTTCATATCTTCCTCAGCTTCTCAAGTAGCTTCCTCAACAAATTGGTTCCTCCAAAGGACTTTGACTGATGCTACTTCCTTAGTCCTCAACTTGCGAACTTGGCGATCTTTAATCTGAACTGACATCTCTTCATAAGATAAACTATCCTTGATCCCAATATCTTCAGTTGGTATGATAAGTGAAGGATCTCTCATGCACTTCTTCAACATGGAAACATGAAATACCGGATGAACTGCTGCTAACTCTTGTGGTAGCTCTAGCTCATAAGCTACTTTGCCAACCCTCTTGGATATTCTGTAAGGGCCAATATATCGAGGACTAAGCTTCCCCTTCTTACCGAATCTCATAACACCCTTCATGGGTGAAACTTTCAAGTAGACCCAATCATCCACTTCGAACTCTAACTCCCTTTTCCTAACATCGGTGTAGGATTTCTGACGACTCTACGTTGTTTTCAACCTCTCTTGAATCACTTTCACTTTCACTTTCTCCATAACTTGATGAACCAAGTCTGGTCCTATTAACCCAGCTTCACCAACTTCAAACCATCCAATAGGAGATCTGCATCTTCTCCCATAAAGAGCCTCATAAGGAGCCATTTGGATGTTGGAGTGGTAACTATTGTTGTAAGCAAACTCAATAAGAGGTAGGTGATCATCCCAATTACCTTTGAAATCAATCGCACAAGCACTCAACATATCCTCTAAGGTCTGAATAGTGCGCTCTGCTTGAGCATCTGTCTGAGGATGAAAATCAGTACTCAGGTTCACCTTTGAACCCAATCCTTCCTGGAATGACTTCCAAAACTGTGCAGTAAATTGAGCACCCCTATCTGATATAATCGAAACAGGGACTCCATGAAGTCTTACCACTTCCTGGATATATAACCTGGCATAATCTTCTGTTGAATGGGTAGTCTTTACCGGCAAAAAGTGGGCTGATTTGGTCATTCGATCGACAATCACCCAAATGGAATCATGTTGCCTGCGAGACCTTGGTAAACCTGTGATGAAATCCATATTAATCATCTCCCACTTCCATTCTGGAAGTTCTATATTCTGGGCCAAACCACCGGGCCTTTGATGCTCTACTTTAACTTGTTGGCAATTCGGACACTTGGCAACAAATTTTGCAATGCCCTTTTTCATGCTGCTCCACCAATAGACTTCTCTCAAATCGCGATACATCTTTGTGGAACCCGGATGAATGGAATATCTGGAGCTATGAACTTCCTCCATGATCCTCTCTTGGAGTCCATCCACCATTGGTACACACAATCTACCTTGATATCTCAATCCAACATCTCTCTTTTGTTCAGAAGCTAATACTTTTTGCTTATGAACATGTGCCTTCAAGTCAAGCAAAATAGGATCTTGGTCTTGTTTTTCTTTCACTTCTGACACTAGTGAAGATTCATCCCCATTCATCACCACTGCTCCTCCTTCTGTGGAATCCATCAGTCGAACTCGTAAGCGTGAAAGTCTATGCACATCTTTCGCTAACTCTCTCTTTTCTTCCTCAACATGGGCGGTACTACCCATAGACAACCTGCTTAAAGCATCAGCAACAACATTAGCCTTAACTGGGTGGTAAAGAATACTCATGTCATAATCCTTGAGTAATTCTAACCATCTCTTTTGTCTGATGTTTAAACTCTTTCTGAGTAAACACATACTGAAGACTCTTGTGATAAGTGAATACATCAACATGAACACTATACAAATAATGACGCCATATCTTCAAAGCAAATACTACAGCAACCAACTCTAAGTCATGGGTTGGGTAATCCTTCTCATGGATTTTCAACTGTCTGGAGGCATCAGCTATAACTTTGCCATTCTGCATTAGCACACAACCCAAACCAACTCTAGACACATCACAATACACAACAAAGCCTTGCGTACCTTCTGGTAAAGTCAACACTGGGGTAGTAGTAAACCTCTTTTTCAATTCCTGAAAGCTTTCTCACAAGCTTCAGACCATTGAAACTTCACTATTTTCTAAGTCAACTTGGTCAAAGAAAGACGAAATGGATGATAACCCCTCTACAAACCTTATATAATAGCCAGCCAAACTCAAGAAACTCCTAATATCAATTGGAGATGTGGGTCTAGGCCAATTCTGCACTACCTCTATCTTTTGGGTATCAACTATAATTCCATCACCGGAAACTATGTGGCCCAAGAACGCCACAGACTCAAGCCAAAACTCACATTTAGAGAACTTAGCATATAACTACTTATCCTTCAAAGTATGAAGAACTATTCTGAGATGGCTAGCATGATTTTCTCCATTCCTTGAATAGATTAGTATGTCATCAATGAAGACGATAACAAACATATCTAAATAAGGTTTGAAAACTATATTCGTAAGGTCCATGAATGATGCAGGTGCATTAGTTAAACCGAACGACATGACCAGAAAATCATAATGGCCATAATGGGTCCTGAATACTGTCTTGGGAATATCACATTCCCTTACTTTCAACTGATGGTAGCCAGATTTGAGGTCTATCTTAGAAAAACATGAAGCACCTTGAAGTTGATCGAAAAGATCATCAATTCTCGAAAGAGGATACTTGTTATTGATGGTAACCTTGTTCAACTGGCGATAATCTATACACATTCTAAGGGAACCATCCTTCTTCCTCACAAATAAGACCGGAGCGCCCCAAGGTGAGACACCTGGTCGAATAAATTCCTTATCAAGGAGATCTTTCAACTGCTCTTTTAACTCTTTCAACTCTGCCGGTGCCATTCTATATGGCGGAATAGAGATAGGACGAGTATCTGAAAGAAAATATATACCGAAGTCTATATCTCTCTCAGGAGGGACTCCGGGTAGATCATCTGGAAAAACTTCTAGAAACTATTTTACTATAGGAACTGACTGAATAAGAGGTATCTCAACACTAGAGTCATTAACTCGGACTAAGTGATAGAAACACCCCTTGGAAACTAACTTTCTTGCCTTAAGTTATGAAATGAAACGACCCTTAGGCACTGCTGAACTACTTTTCCACTCTAAGACTGGCTCACTAGGAATTTGGAACTTGACAACTCGAGTTCTACAATCAATTGAGGCATAACAGGCATGAAGCCAGTCCATACCTAGAATGACATCAAAATCTACCCTATCTAACTCAATTAAATCAGCCATGGTTTCTTTGTGATTGATGGAAATGACACAATCACGATAAACTTGCTCAGCTAGAATAGACTCCCCAACAGGTGTAGAAACACAAAATGGTTCACAGAGTTTCTCAGGAAGAACATCAAACTTATTTGCAACATAAGGGGTTACAAAAGATAAACTTGTTCCTGGGTCTAGCAAAGCATAAACATCAAAAGTAAAGACTTTGATCATACCAGTGACAACATCTAGAGAATTCTATTGCTCTTGGCAACTAGTGATCGCGTAGAGACAGTTCCTTCCTCCGCCAATACCAGAAGTAGTTCCTCTAGGTGCAGCCCTGTCTGGTGGAGCAACTGACGAAGATTGGGCTCTATTTCCCTTATTTCCACTACCCTGCATGTTCTTTGGACACTCTTTCATGAAGTGACCCTCTTGTCCACACTTGAAGCAACCTGTCTGGCCATCACGACACTTACCTGGGTGGGTTCTACAATACCTAGCACATGCAGGAGCCCAGTTACCTCCTTGTGCCACACTACCCTACGACTGTGCAGGTCTAGCTCTGAAGTTCTGTGAATTCTAACCATTATACTAGCCTTTGTTTCTAGGGTAGGTGCACTAGCAGATGATGGAGCATGTCCATTTTGCTTCTGCTGAAAGGACGAACGGTTCACATTACCTTTCTGCTGCCCGAACTCATTCCTTGTCTTAGCCTTCTTGTTCCTGAATTCCTCCATATCCCTCAACTTCTCTTCCTCAACCTGCTACACATAAACCATCAACCTTGATATGTCCATGTCCCCAATTAACATAGCTGCCCTGCCCTATTTGCTTGATAGATGGGACAACCCAGCAATAAACAGACTCATTCTACTCTTCATGTCCGCTACCATCTCCAGAGCATAACGGGATAACTGGGTGAACTTCAACCCATACTCATGAACACTCAAAGAATCCTGCTTAAGTGTGAGGAATTCTCGTACCTTAGCCTCTTTCAGTTCTCGGGGTAAGAAATGCCCCAAGAAAGCCTCCTCGAAACATGCCCAACTCGCAGGTGGTGCATCATCAGCTCTACCCCCCTTCCACTGGTCAAACCAAGTCCTAGCAACATTCTTCAGTTGATATGAAGCCAGTTCAACTCGCTCAGTATCGGCAACATGCATACCATCCAATACCTTCTTCAGCTCTTCCATAAAGTTCTTTGGATCCTTAATAGTGCTCGAACCAGTGAAGCTTGGAGGATTCATCCTCAAGAACTCTCGGATCCTCGAAGCATCAGTCATTTCCTGTCTAGCCCCTCTTTGTTGCCCAACCTGATTAGTCACAGCTTGGCTCAACATCCGTATAGCCTCACGGAACTCAGCATTAGTAACCTCTCATTGGCGTTGCACCTCAGGTGCATTGGGTACCCCTTGCTCCTCAATATTCCTCCTAGCAGGACGACCTCTGACAGCTCTTCGTGGAAGCATAATTATCTGAAAACACGTGCAAGCACGAATTAGAAGGAAACTTTTTAGAGATCAAACTATAACGCACGAAATGTGTGTGAAAGAAGTGAGATAATTTTCCTAATTGGTACAGCCTTCTAATTATAGATGTGGAGTGCTTCACACCGATAACTAGGACTCTACAGACACGGCTTCATAGATTTCATAGGACTCTTGAACTATGTGCTCTGATACCAAGTTTGTAATACCCCGAGCCTACACCCCGAACGTGGCTGGCACTCGAGAATCATTGTTGGCCCCAAGCGAACCCTTGGCCTGGCTTACTTACTCAGCGGAAGACTCTATGAATATTTATAATGATCAATAGCACTATACTAACTTGAATAATAAAATACTGAGAATGCTTAAAAGTCAAACATTCAACTTGGCCAAAATGGCAACTCAAGTCTTAACATATGAAATGAAAATGTAAAGACAACTGAACTACTAACTAACTGTCTATGAAGCCTCTAAAACAAAGAAGGATGGCGGGACAGGACCCCCGATCATACTAACAACTGAAAACTAGAAAGCAAATGATAAAAGAGTCCTCTGAAATGCAAGTAGGCTCACCAACTGACTCTGAGTGCTCAACCTGATCAACGAGGTGTTGGATGTTGATCCTGGTTACATGCGTCTGCATCATAAGACGATGCAGGCCAACTGACATCAATACATTGAATGTACGAGTATGCGAGTGGGAATGCTAAACACAACTTAAGATTGAAAAGGATCTGAAAGGGATACTTACCTTGGCTTTACTCAACTCATGAATAACTTAACTCAATATAAGTAATAAACATATGCAATATATATAAAGCTTGTAAAACAGTGGAAAACAACTTAGTTCGTTAAAGAAAATGCAATAATAAACTCAACTTTACTCATATAATAAAGTAATATAGTTTATATGGGAGTTTCTCTAACCGACAACCACCACTATGAGCCTAAGTGGTGATACAGCGTCTTGCCCACGCTGTCAGAACTGTCTTATACTTTGTCGTCATATAGAACGCTTAACTAAGTGGATCCACTAGTCTATGCTAAAAGCATCTTAAGGAGTCGTCTAAAAAGTATGATCCTTTACTACCCATGATGGCTACATGGTTTATGGAGACTTGAGTTAATATGAATTTGCATCCCCATATCGGTGCTCAATACTACTCCCAAAATATACTTAGCTCATATGTTTTTAAAACAAACTTCTTTCTTTGAGTTGAGATAATTACTCAAAACTAAGCTTAAAAACTCTTTTGGAATCGATGTTCCCTTTCTTGTTCAAATGTGAAAACATTTTAAACTCTTGGGAATACTTAATTCCCTTATTGCTTTTTGAGAAATGAACTCAACTCTTTACTCTTTGTTTAACTCAAAACTTAAGTCTTAAAACAAAGTTAAAATGTTTGTGAAAGACTTTTGAAAAACTTTAATGAACTTCTCTTGACTTGCTTCTAAACTTCTAAACTTGACTCTTAACTTTCCCTGAATTGAATTATGGATTCAAGGATTGTGATTTGTGATAGGAAAGATCTCATGATGTTTAGGAATGTTTTTAGATATTTAAACATGAGAAAAGATAAAAGAATCACTGTTTGAGGTTAGGTCCGCGACACGGAGATGTATTTAAATTTTGGTCGTGAAAATAATTTTTGAGGCAGAACGGTCCGTGACCGCTCAGTGACGCGAAGTGACTTTTCCCAAATTTGGGGAGCAGGTCTGCGACGCGGAGCCAGAGCCCAGATTTGCCCGACTAAATTTCTTCTTTGTTTTCCATCCCCAATTCGCCCAAACTCATTCTTTCTTTTTTTTTCTTATTAGATACAGATAGCCAGCAAATGTACCTAAGAACCTAAATCTAACCAACTCAATAATTTGACGTAACGATCTCAGAGACGTCACAATTTCAGCCCAACTCAAGAACAATATCAAATTCAAGAATACATATCAAGAACATCAATTTTCAAACTCATTTAGGATGAATTCACGCTGAAATAAACATGTTTGGAACATGGATGAACAAACCCAACGTTATGAAAGCCTCACATACCTTGTAGGATTAATTCCTTGGCGAAATTCACAACAAAATCGCACGATCTAGGCGAATCTTGAGCTTTTCTTCTCCTTTCTTTTCTTATCTCTTTTCTCCAAGCGTTAGCGTGAATTTCCAATTTTCTAAACTGACCAAATTCTGATTTAACCCTTAATTAATTCACTAAAATGAATTAAATTAATTGGGTAAGGAAAAGACCAAACTACCCTTCAAAAATCCGGATTGGACATTTCCTTATTCGAACAACCCAATTTCAAATGGCATATCTCATTCATACGAACTCAGAATCGCACAAACTCGGTGGCGTTGTAAATTTTATTCCAAGATCTTTCCAGCGATATCTGGAACCACACCTAACTCATCCTGAGCTAGGAGTTATGGTCGTTTGAAGTTGACCAAAACTCAACTTAACATACTTAACAAATTTCGAAAATTTTATATTCTTTCCAAAAATGATTATTTCCAATTCCTAACTTCTTCCTAGTTATTTCGAATTGGCGAGATGTTACAATAACCTTAGAATATCGTGACGAATAACAAAATAAAACTTTACTTCTTTTCGTAACTACCCGAAAATGGCAGAATATTAGGTAAATGCCCCAAAATGGCCGAAAAATCAAGAAACACGCATAAACAATATAAAAAACGCCTCAATTTTTTTTTGACCTGCACCAATGACCTTTGAATATACTGATGAATAACAGAACAAAATTTTACTTCTTTTCGTAACTGCCCAAAAATGACCAAATATTATGTAAATTCCCCAAAATGGCCGAAAAATCAACAAACACAAATAAACAATACAAAAAATGCCCCAAATTTTTTTTGACTTGCACCAATGACATTAGAATATCGTGACAAATAACAGAACAAAACTTTACTTCTTTTCGTAACTGCCAGATACGATAGAATATTACGTCAATTCTCCAAAATGGCCAAAAAATCAAGAAACACACATAAACAATTCAAAAAATGCCTTAAAAAAATTTCAACTTGCGCCAATGACCTTAGACTATCATGACAAATAACAGAAGAAAACTTTACTTATTTTTGTAACTGCCCGAAAATTGACAAATATTATGTAAATGCCAAAAATGTCCGAAAAATGAAGACACACATAAACAATACAAAAAATGCCTCAAAAAAATTTCAACTTGGACCAATGACCTTAGAACATCGTGACAAATAATAGAACAAAACTTTAATTCTTTTCGTAACTGCCCAAAAATGGCCGAATATTACGTAAATTCCCCAAAATGGTCGAAAAATCAAGAAACACACATAAACATTACAAAAAACGCCTCAAAAAAATTTCGACTTGCACCAATGACCTTAGAATATTGTGACAAATAACTGAACAAAACTTACTTATTTTCGTAACTGCCCGAAAATGGCCGAATATTACTAAATGCCCAAAATGACCGGAAAATCAACAATCACACATAAACAATACAAAAAAATGCCTCAAAAATTTGGACTTTCACCAATGACCTTAAAATATCGTGATGAATAACAAAACAAAACTTTACTACATTTCCTAACTTCTCGAAAATGGCCGAATATTACGTAAATGCCCCAAAATAGCTGAAAAATAAAGAAACACACATAAAGCAGTACAAAAAATGCCTCAATTTTTTTTTTACTTGCACCAATGACCTTAGAAAATTGTGACGAATAAAACAACAAAACTTTACTTCTTTTCGTAACTACCTGAAAATGACCGAATATTACGTAAATAATCCAAAATGGCCTAAAAATCAAGAAATACACATAAATAATACAAAAACTACCTCAAAAAAATTTCGACTTTCACCAATGACCTTAGAATATGATGATGAATAACAGAAAAAAAACTTTACTTCTTTTCGTAACTGCCTGAATATGGCCGAATATTACGTAAACGCCCCAAAATGGTCGAAAGATCAAGAAACACATATAAACAATACAAAATCGCCTCAAACAAATTTCGACTTGCACCAATGACCTTAGAATATCATGACGAATAACAAAACAAAACTTTACTTCTTTTCTTAAATGCCCGAAAATGGCTGAATATTACGTAAATTCCCAAAACTAGCCGAAAAATCAAGAAACACACAAAAAAGATACAAAACATGCCTCAATTTTTTTTTTACTTGCACCAATGACCTTAGAATATCGTGACGAATAACAGAATAAAACATTAATTCTTTTCATAATTGCCCGAAAATGTCCGAATATTACGTAAATTCCCCAGGATGGTCGAAAAATCAGGAAACACACATAAACAATACAAAAAACGCCTCAAAAAAATTTCGACTTGCACCATTGACCTTAGAATATCGTACCGAATAAGAGAACAAATTTTTACTTATTTTCGTAACTGCCCGAAAATAGCTGAATATTAAGTAAATGCCCCAAAATGGCCGAAAAATCAAGACACACACATAAATGATACAAAAAACGCCTCAATTTTTTTTGACTTGCACCAATTACCTTAGAATATCGTGACAGATAACAGAATAAAACTTTACTTCTTTTCGTAACTGCTCGAAAATGGCCGAATATTACGTAAATGCCCAAAAATGGCCGAAAAATCAAGAAATACACATATACTATACAAAAAATGCCTCAAAAAAATTTCAACTTTCACTAATGACCTTAAAATAACGTGACGAATAACTGAACAAAACTTTACTTCTTTTCGTAACCGCCCGAAAAATGGTCGAATATTACGTAAATCCCAAAAATCGCAAAACAAATCAAGAAACACACATAAAAAATACAAAAAACTTCTCAATTTTTTTTTGACTTGCACCAATGACCTTAGAATATTGTGAAGAATAACAGAACAATACTTTTCTTATTTTTGTAAGTGCCCTAAGATGGTCGAATATTACGTAAATACTCCAAAATGGCCGAAAAATCAAGAAACAAACATAAACAATACAAAAAATGCCTCAAAAAAATTGCACCAATGACCTTAGAATAACAGAACAAAACGTTATTTCTTTTCGTAACTGCCCAAAAATGGCCTAATATTATGTAAATGCCCCAAAAAATCAAAAACACACATAAACAATACAAAAAACACCCCAAATTTATTTTGACTTGCACAAATGACCTTAGAATATCGTGATGAATAACAGAACAAAACTTTACTTCTTTTCGTAACTGCCCAAAAATGGCAGAATATTACGTAAATTCCTCAAAATGGCTGAAAAATCATGAAACACAAATAAACAATACAAAAATGCCTCAATTTTTTTTTGACTTTCATCAATGACCTTAGAATATCGTGACGAATAACAATACAAAAATTTACTTCATTTTGTAACTGCCGAAAATGGCCGAATATTACGTAAATTCCTTAAAATGGTCAAAACTTCAAGTAACACACATAAACAATTCAAAAAATGACTCAAATATTTTTTGACTTGCACCAATGACCTTAAAATATCGTGACGAATAACAGAACTAAACTTTACTTTTCTTCGTAAATGCCCAAAAATGGCTGGACATTATGTAAATACCCCAAAATGGTCGAAAATTCAAGAGAAACTATTAAAATCAATACAAAAAACGCCTCAAATTGTTTTTGACTTGCACCAATGACCTTAGAATATCGTGAAGAAAACCAGAACAAAGCTTTACTTCTTTTCGTAACTTCCCAAAAATGGCCTAATATTACGTAAATTCCCCAAAATGGATGAAAAATCAGGAACACACATAAACAATACAAAAAACTTTTCAATTTTTTTTTGACTTGCACGAATAACCTTAAAATATGGTGACGAATAATAGAACAAAACTTTACTTCTTTCGTAACTGCCCGAAAATGGCCGAATATTACGTAAATCCCCCAAAATGGACGAACAATCAAGAAACACACATAAACAATACAAAAATGCCTCGAAAAATTTCAACTTGCTCCAATGACCTTAGAATATCGTGACGCACAACATAACAAAATTTTACTTCATTTCATAACACCCCGAAAATGGCCGAAAATTCAAGAAACACACATAAAAATTTCAAAAAAGGCCTCAAAAAAAATTCAACTTGCACCAATAACTTTAGAATATCGTGACGAATAACATAACAAAACTTTACTTCTTTTCGTAACCTCCCAAAAATGACCGAATATTACGTAAAAGCCCTCATAATGGCTGAAAAATCAAGAAATCCACATAAACAATATAAAATATGCCTCACACAAATTTCGACTTGCACCAATGACCTTAGAATATCGTATCGAATAACAAAACAAAATTTACTTCTCTTTGTAACTGCCTGAAAATGGCCGAATACTACGTAAACTCCCAAAATTGCCCGAAAATGAAAGAAATTCACATAAACAATACCAAACGCCACAAAAAAATTTGGACTTGCACCAATGACCTTTGAATATCGTAACGAATAACAAAACAAATTTAGCTCTCTTTGTAACTGCCTGAAAATGGTTGAATACTACGTAAATGCCCCAAATTACCCGAAAATGGCCGAATATTAAATAAATGCCCCATATGATCGAAAAATCAAGAAACACACATAAACAATAGAAAAAATGACTCAAATTTTTTTTACTTGCACCAATGACCTTAGAATATAGTGAGAATAACAGAACAAAACTTTACATCTTTTCGTAACTTCCCGAAAATGACCGAATATTACATAAATACTCCAAAATGGCCGAAAAAATCAAGAAACAAACATAAACAATACAAAAAATGCCTCAAAAAAATTGCACAAATGACCTTAGAATATCGTAAAGAATAACAGAACAAAACGTTATTTCTTTTCGTAACTGCCCAAAAATGGCCTAATATTATGTAAATGCCCCAAAAAATCAAAAACACACATAAACAATACAAAAAACACCCCAAATTTATTTTGACTTGCACAAATGACCTTAGAATATCGTGATGAATAACAGAACAAAACTTTACTTCTTTTCGTAACTGCCCGAAAATGGCAGAATATTACGTAAATTCCTCAAAATGGCTGAAAAATCATGAAACACAAATAAACAATACAAAAATGCCTCAATTTTTTTTTGACTTTCATCAATGACCTTAGAATATCGTGACGAATAACAATACAAAAATTTACTTCATTTTGTAACTGCCGAAAATGGCCGAATATTACGTAAATTCCCTAAAATGTTCAAAAATTCAAGAAACACACATAAACAATTCAAAAAAAGACTCAAATTTTTTTACTTGCACCAATGACCTTAAAATATCGTGACGATTAACAAAACAAAACTTTACTTTACTTTTCTTCGTAAATGCCCAAAAATGGCCGGACATTACGTAAATACCACAAAATGGTCGAAAATTCAAAAGAAACTATTAAAATCAATACAAAAAACACCTCAATTTTTTTTTGACTTGCACCAATGACCTAAGAATATCGTGAAGAAAACCAGAACAAAGCTTTACTTCTTTTCGTAACTTCCCAAAATTGGCCTAATATTACGTAAATTCCCCAAAATGGACGAAAAATCAGGAACACACATAAACAATACAAAAAACTTTTCAATTTTTTTTTGACTTGCACCAATAAACTTAAAATATTGTGACGAATAATAGAACAAAACTTTACTTCTTTCGTAACTGCCCGAAAATGGCCGAATATTACGTAAATCCCCCAAAATGGCCGAAAAATAAAGAAACACACATAAACAATAAAAAAAATCCCTCAAAAAAATTTTAATTTGCGCCAATGACCTTATACTATCCTGACGCACAACAGAACAAAATTTTACTTTAGTTCGTAACTCCTCGAAAATGGCTGAATATTACGTAAATTCCCTAAAATGACCGAAAATTCAAGAAACACACATAAAAAATTTAAAAAAGGCCTCAAAAAAAATTCAACTTGCACCAATAACCTTAGAATATCGTGACGAATAAAATAACAAAACTTTACTTCTTTTCGTAACCTCCCAAAAATGACCGAATATTACGTAAAAGCCCTCAAAATGACTGAAAAATCAAGAAACCCACATAAACAATATAAAAATGCTTCACACAAATTTCGACTTGCACCAACGACCTTAGAATATCGTATCGAATAACAAAACAAAATTTACTTCTCTTTGTAACTGCCTAAAAATGGCC
This sequence comes from Solanum piurae, assembly GCA_029582685.1. NCBI lineage: Eukaryota > Viridiplantae > Streptophyta > Magnoliopsida > Solanales > Solanaceae > Solanum > Solanum piurae. Next base: position 26,736 of record JAJOOO010005010.1, read on the forward strand.
GAATACTACGTAAACTCCCAAAATTGCCCGAAAATTAAAGAAATTCACATAAACAATACAAAACGCCACAAAAAAAATTCGACTTGCACCAATGACATTTGAATATCTTAACGAATAACAAAACAAAATTTAGCTCTCTTTGTAACTGCCTGAAAATGGTCGAATACTACGTTAATGCCCCAAATTACCCGAAAATGGCCGAATATTAAATAAATGCCCCATATGATCGAAAAATCAAGAAACACACATAAACAATAGAAAAAATGACTCAAATTTTTTTTACTTGCACCAATGACCTTAGAATATCGTGAGAATAACAAAACAAAACTTTGCATCTTTTCGTAACTACCCGAAAATGACCAAATATTACGTAAATACTCTAAAATGGCTGGAAAAATCAAGAAACAAACATAAACAATACAAAAAATGCCTCAAAAAAATTGCACAAATGACCTTAGAATATCGTAAAGAATAACAGAACAAAACGTTATTTCTTTTCGTAACTGCCCAAAAATGGCCTAATATTACGTAAATTCCCCAAAATGACCGAACAAATCAAAAACACACATAGACCATACAAAAAACGCCTCAATTATTTTTTGACTTCCACAAATGACCTTAGAATATCGTGATGAATAACAGAACAAAACTTTACTTCTTTTCGTAATTGCCCGAAAATGGCAGAATATTAGGTAAATTCCCCAAAATGGCTGAAAAATCAAGAAAAACAAATAACCAATACAAAAATGCCTCAAAAAAATTTGACTTTCACCAATGACCTTAGAATATCGTGACGAATAACTATACAAAAATTTACTTCATTTCGTAACTGCCCAAAAATGGCAGAATATTACGTAAATTCCCTAAAATGGTCAAAACTTCAAGAAACACACATAAACAATTCAAACAACGACTCAAAATTTTTTGGACTTGCACCAACGACCTTAAAATATCGTGACGAATAACAGAACTAAACTTTACTTTTCTTCGTAAATGCCCAAAAATGGCCGGACATTACGTAAATACCCCAAAATGGTCGAAAAATCAAGAGAAACTATTAAAATCAATACAAAAAATGCCTCAATTTTTTTTTGACTTGCACCAATGACCTTAGAATATCGTGAAGATAACCAGAACAAAGCTTTACTTCTTTTCGTAACTTCCCAAAAATGGCCTAATATTACGTAAATTCCCCAAAATGGATGAAAAATCAGGTACACACATAAACAATACAAAAAACTTTTCAATTTTTTTTTACTTGCACCAATAACCTTATAATATCGTGATGAATAATAGAACAAAACTTTACTTCTTTCGTAACCGCCCGAAAATGGCCGAATATTATGTAAATCCCCCAAAATGGCCGAAAAATCAAGAAACACACAAACAATACAAAAATGCCTCAAAAAAATTTCAACTTGCGCCAATGATCTTAGAATATCGTGACGCACAACAGAACAAAATTTTACTTCATTTCGTAATTGCCCGAAAATGGCCGAAAATTCAAGAAACACACATAAAAAATTCAAAAAAGGCCTCAAAAAAAATTCAACTTGCACCAATAACCTTAGAATATCGTGACGAATAACATAACAAAACTTTAATTCTTTTCGTAACCTCCAAAACATGACCGAATATTACGTAAAAGCCCTCAAAATGGCTAAAAAATCAAGAAACCCACAAAAACAATATAAAAAATGCCTCAAACAAATTTTGACTTGCACCAATGACCTTAGAATATCGTATCGAATAACAAAACAAAATTTACTTCTCTTTGTAACTACCTGAAAATGGCCGAATACAACGTAAACTCCCAAAATTGCCCGAAAATGAAAGTAACTCACATAAACAATACAAAAACGCCACAAAAAAATTTGGACTTGCACCAATGACCTTTGAATATCGTAACGAATAACAAAACAAAATTTAGCTCTCTTTGTAACTGCCTGAAAATGGTTGAATACTACGTAAATGCCCCAAATTGCCCGAAAATGGCCGAATATTAAATAAATGCCCCAAATGATCGAAAAATCAAGAAACACACAAACAATAGCAAAAATAACTCAATTTTTTTTTACTTGCACCAATGACCTTAGAATATCGTGAGAATAACAGAACAAAACTTTACATCTTTTCGTAACTTCCCGAAAATGACCGAATATTACGTAAATGCCTCAAAATGGCCGAAAAATCAAGAAACAAACATAAACAATAAAAAAGAGCCTCAAAAAAATTGCGACTTGCATCAGTGATCTTAAAATATTGTGATGAATAGCAAAATAAAACTTGACTTATGATCGTAACTGTCCGAAAAAGGCCGAATATTACGTAAATACCCCAAATGGCCGAAAAATTAAGAAACACGTATAAACAATACAAAAAATGCCTCAAAAAAATTTCGACTTGCACCAATGACCTTAGAATATCGTGACGAATAACAGAACAAAACTTTACTTCTTTTCGTAACTGCTCGAAAATGGACGAATATTACGAAAATGCCCAAAAATGGCTGAAAAATAAAAAAACACACATAAACAATACAAAAAACGATTCAAAAACATTTCGAATTGCACCAATGACATTTAAATATCGTGACGAATAACAGAACAAAACTTTACTTCTCTTTGTAACTACCTAAAAATGGCCGATATTACGTAAATTCCCAAAATGGTCGAAAAATCAAGAAACACATATAAACAATACAAAATCGCCTCAAACAAATTTCGATTTGCACCAATGACCTTAGAATATCGTGACAAATAGCAAAACAAAAACTTGACTTCTTTTCATAACTGTCCAAAAATGGTCGAATATTACGTAAATACCCCAAAATGACCAAAAAATTAAGAAACACATAGAAACAATAGAAAAAACGCCTCAAATAATTTTTGGCTTGCACCAATGACCTTGTAATATCGTGACGAATAATAGAATGAAACTTTACTTCTTTTCGTAATTGCCCGAAAATCGCAGCATATGATGTAAATACCCCAAAATGGTCGAAAAATCAAGAAACACATATAAACAGTACAAAAAATGACTCAAAAACATTTTGACTTGCAACAATGGCCTTAGAATATCGTGACGAATAACTGAATAAAACTTTACTTTTTTTCGTAACTGCCCGAAAATGGCCGAATATTACGTAAATTCCCTAAAATGGTCGAAAAATCAAGAAACACATATAAACAACACAAAAAAACTCCTCAATTTTTTTTTGACTTGCACCAGTGACCTTAGAATATCGTGACGAATAAAAGAACAAAGCTTTACTTCTTAAGTAACGACCCAAAAATGGCCTAATATTACGTAAATGACTCCAAAACTGCCGAAAAATCAAGAAACACACATAAACAATATAAAAATCTCCACAAAAGAATTTCAACTTGCACCAATGACCTTAGAATATCTTGATGAATAACAGAAGAAAACTTTACTTCTTTCCGTAACTGCCTGAAAATGGTTGAATATTACATAAATTCCCCAAAATGGCCAAAAAATCAAGAAACACGCATAAACAATACATAAAACGCCTCAAAAAAAAATTTGACTTGCACCAATGACCTTAGAATATGGTGACGAAAACAAAACAAAACATTACTCCTTCGTAACTGCCCGAAAATGGCCGAATATTACGTAAATACCCCAAAATGGCCGAAAAATCAAGAAACACATATAAAAAATACAAAAAATGCCCCAAATTTTTTTGACTTTCACAAATGACCTTAGATAACGTGAAAAATAACAGAACCAAACTTTACTTCTTTTCGTAACTGCCCAAAAATGGCCGAATATTACGTAAACTCACCAAAATAGTCGAAAAATCAAGAAACACACATTAACAATACAAAAAACATCTCAAAAGAATTTCAACTAGCTCCAATGACCTTAGAATATCGTGACAAATAACAGGAAATTTTTTTACTTCTTTTCGTAACTGCCCAAAAATGGCCGAATATTACATAAATACCCCAAATTGGCCAAAATATCAAGAAACACACATCAACAATACAAAATTGCCTCAAAAAAAATTCAACTTTCACCAATGACCTTAGAATATCGTGACAAATAACATAACAAAACTTTATTTCTTTTCGTAAGTGCCTGAAAATGGCCGTATATTACGTTAACACCCAAAAAAATGGCCGAAATATCAAGAAACACACATAAACAATACAAAAAACTCCTCAAAAAAATTCAACTTGCACCAATGACCTTAAAATATCGTAACGAATAACAGAACAAAACTTTAATTATTTTCGTAACTACCCGAAAATGGCCGAATATTACGTAAATGCCCCAAAATAGCCAAAAAATCAAGAAACACATATAAACAATACAAAAAATGGTTCAAAAAAATTTCAACTTACACCAATGACCTTAGAATATCTCGACAAATAACATAACAAAATTTTAATTCTTTTCTTAACTGCCCGAAAATGGCCGATTATTACGTAAATTCCCCAAAATGGCCAAAAAATCAAGAAACACTAATAAACAATACAAAAAACGCCTCAAATTTTTTTTGAGTTGCACATTGACCTTAGAATATCGTGACGAATAACAGAACAAAACTTTTTCTCTTTTCGTAACTGTCCGAAAATAGTCGAATATTACGTAAATGCCCAAAAATGGCCAAAAAATCAAGACACACACATAAACAATACAAAAAATGCCTCATTTTTTTTTAACTTGCACCAATGACCTAAGAATATCATGATGAATAAGAGAATAAAACTTTACTTCTTTTCGTAACTGCATAAAAATGACCAAATATTACGTAAATTCCCCCAAAATGGCCAAAAAATCAAGAAAAACACATAAACAATACAAAAAATGCCTCTGAATTTTTTTGACTTGCACCAATGACCCTAGAATATCGGGACGAATAAGAGAACAAAACTTTACACCTTTTCTTAACTTCCCGAAAATGGCCGAATATTACAGAAATTCCCCAAAACGGCCAAAAAAACAAGAAACACACATAAACAATACCAAAAATGCCTCAATTTTTTTTGACTGACAACAATGACCTTAGAATATCGTAACGAATAACAGAACAAAAGTTTACTTCTTTTCGTAACTGCCCAAAAATTACCGAATATTACGTAAATGCCCCAAAATGACTGAAAAATCCAGATACACACATAAACAATACAAAAAATGCCTCAAAAAAATTCCGACCTGCACCAATGACCTTAGAATATCGTGACGAATAACATAACAAAACTTTACTTCCTTGCGTAACTACCCAAAAATGGCTGAATATTACGTAAATGACCCCAAAATGGCAGAAAAATCAAGAAACACACATAAACAATACAAAAAATGCCTAATTTTTTTTGTATTGCACCAAAGACCTTAGTATATCGTGACGAATAACAATACTGAACTTTACTTCTTTTTGAACTACCCGAAAATGGCCAAATATTACGCTAATGCCCCAAAATGGCTGATAAATCAAGAAACACGCATAAACAATACAAAAAATGCCTCAATTTTTTTTCCGACTTACACCAATGACCTTAGAATATCGTGACGAATAACAGGACAAAACTTTACTTATTTTCGTAAATACCCGAAAATGGTCGAATATTTCGTAAATCCCCTAAAATGGCAGAAAAATCAAGAAACACACATAAACATTACAAAAAACGGCTCAATTTTTTTTTGGTTTGCACAAATGACCTTAGAATATCGTGACGAATAACAAAATAAATCTTTACTTCTTTTCGTAATTGCTCGAAATTGACCGAATATTACGTAAATGTCACGACCCGAGCCTACACCCTGGACGTGGCCAGCACTCGAGAACCATTGATGGTCCCCAAGCGAACCTTCATCCTGGCTGACTACAAGCGGAAGATTAACTGAAGCATACAAAGCTTAAAACATAATAATAATTCATGAAAATTTAAATACAAAGCTTTAACTCAAAAGAAAACTCTGAATAATATAATATATTCAACTCGCCCTAAAATGGGCAACTAAAGTTTTCAAAACATTTATAAAATAAATTAACAGACTTCTAAAACTCTACTATCTATCTATGAAGTTTCTAACTGACGAAGATGGAAGTCGGGACAAGACCCACGACATCCTCACAAAATTGAAAAGTAAATGAAATCCTCTGGAAGCAAGGAAGCTCACCATAGCTAACTCGAACTCCATATGGTATCAACAAAGATCCTGTTGATGATCCTGAATACCTGAATCTGCATCATGAAAGGTGCAGGCCAAATGGCTCAGTACGTGGAATGTACGAGCATGTAAGAGGAATTCTAAAGCATAACATAAGCTTGAACTTGATAAAAAAGGAAACACACTTACCTCTTTAGAAACTCACTCAACTCAAAGATTAGATACTCAACTCAAGGATTAGATACTCAACTTCAAAGATATAAGATATGATACTCGACTTTGGGTACTCAACTCAATGTAAAGCAACAATACATATACAATATATGGACAACTTTTAAAACAATAGAATACAACTCAATGTATTGAAGAGTACAATAACAACTCAATTAATATGTAATAAAATATAATATAACTCTGTGGGAGTTTCTCTAACCGACAACCACCACTATGAGCCTAAGTGGTGATACAACGTCTTACCCATGCTGCTAGAACTGCCCTATACTTTGCCGTCATATAGGACGCCTTAATTAAGTGGATCCACTAGTCTATGCTAAAAAGACTAAGGAATCATCTAAAAAGTATGATCCTTTCTACCCATGATGGCTACATGATTTATAGAGACGTGAGTTACCTGAACTCAAATTCGTCCCCATATCTGTCATGACCCAAAAATGGACGTGATGACACTCATCTTATCCCACCAAGACAAGTCAGCCTAACACTCAACCATTACAATCAAATGTGAATATTTCATAATCAACTCAAAAATACCCCAAAAATCTGGTTGTCACGTCTACAAGCCTCTAAAGTATTACAATTGATTCAAAAGAAATATACAAGTCTCAAATGACATTGTTTCTAGAATAGAACAAGATCATAAATAGGAGTAAGAAGGTCCACTGAAATGACAAACATCTACCTCACAAACCTCCACAAGAAGCCTTGAAAAAGAAGAGAATGACAAGTACCACAAAAATCCAGGCTCGTAACCTACAAAAATTTGTAGAAGCAAGGGGTGAGTACCAAACCACACAATACTCAGCAAGTAAACTCCTAAACACAAGCTAAGAGAATAGAATACGAGTACTTCTTACCACCCCAACCAAACCTCCACAACTACAACCTGCATAAAACCAGCCCAACCTAACAGTTCACAGTTTACAAAGCACATAGCTCAACAACAACACTCTACCACTTTCATATCCTCAACAACATGCTCAATATTCATCAGTCATAAGTTCCACAGAATGGCACTCACAAAATCAGCAACACACAAAATCAAGTTCACCAATAATAAAAAAGTGCAATGCAATGAAATGCAATGTCAAGTATAGTGATGCATGTCTGACCTAATGATACACACCCGTTGTCTTCCAGTCTGGGACCCATGGGGGACATATTTGTCCATGCATCCATCGCGGCGAGCGATACGACCCTCGATAATAGTAACCATCGCGGCGCGCGATACGTCCCTCGAAATATAATGTCCATCGCGGCGCGCGATACGTCCCTCAAAATGGTGCATCCTCTTTAATTTCTTATTCTTTCTCAATGCACATAACACTTGTCACAACTATGTCTTAGAACAATGCAAATGACATGTTCACACAAATAATGAGGAGATGGCCATTTTCATAACATTGCACAATTCACAACAACACAATCATGATACAACATCAACAATGATTCAACAAGTCTTTCAAACCATTCTCAACACATCACACAAACAATTGATCACATTGTCTTTTATTACCCCTTTTTCATCATTAGAATACGTCAATGTGGACAAGTCAATCTATCACCAAGTCTCATTACCCTCAAACACATATTACAAGGAAATACATGAATTCCATACATTTAACAAGTGTTTAGAAATCCACTTGCCTCAAATAATCGAACAATCACTTTGGGACTTGAGCCTTCCCTTTTCGTTGAACTTCCAACTCAAAGCAATCTAGTCAAATAATTAACCACAATAAGATTTCAAAACTAACAACACTCATGTTACTATAGGTTTAACCTAGACCCAAAAACTCATCCCAAATCTATAATCAAGTTCTTAAATCTCGATGCCAATTAACATGTCAAACTCTTTCAATTTTTTCTAAATTTGAAGCCTAGGGTTAAGTCCCAACTTCTCCAATATAATAAATCTAGATATTCACAAAATACAATACCCCTAATATTTAATTACTTATCTCAATATGTCAAAAATATAGTTTATAATGTGATGATTATGGAAAAACAAAAATCTAGAAAATATCAAAACTGGTTCGCTAACTCCTAATCAACTGTAACCATTGAATCATTATTCCTAGTATTCACCATTTGCCTATCATTAGCCAATCACCATCGTTTCTCAATTCCAAAATTACTTTATACA
>JAJOOO010005011.1:0-35916 GCA_029582685.1 Solanum piurae
ATTAGATTCAGTAGTGGGTTGGAATGCTTATCTAAATTTGATTTCCTAACCTGATTGCTTTTGGTATATTATGATACTTGCTCATTTAGTCTACAACCTTGCATACTCTGTACATTATTTTGTACTGACGCCCCATTGCCTGGGGACGCCGCATTCATGCATGCAGGTCCCAACAGACATCCGAGTAGACCTCCTCAGCAGCATGATTGACTTTTATACTGTTGGCTAGCTCTTTCCTTCGGAGCTGCCAGAGTGTGGAGGTTTGTTAGCTTTTGTTGTATATATTTTTATGGGTAGGCTGGGGCCCTGTCCCACCAATCTTTACTACTCTTAGAGGCTTGCAGACTAATGTGTGGGGTGTATAGCTACGTTATGGCCATACTGGCCTATGTGGTTGGTTTGCTGAAGCTTGTGAGTTGTTTGGTGTATTGTATTGATATATACCTGCTTTTAGTTTTGGTATAGATATCATGGTGGCCTCGACGGCCCAATTAGGACTTCTGTGCTAGTTGGCTATTTATTTATATGATCTCCTGGGAGTAGCTGTTTCTTTTATAGATCAGTTGGCAGGGGTCTTGCCAGCCGATGGCTTAATTCTAAGCCAAGATATACTTGTTTGATTTCTTGATTGCGTGTGAATGCTATGCGCTAGTAGCAAATGGTTCAGCAGGGTCGGCTCGGGCCTGAGATTTGGCATTAGGAGCCAGTTGCGCCCTTGAGTTTGGAGTGTGACAGGAACTATGGCAACTACAATCGAGAGGGTCATTATGTCCGGGATGGGAAATACAATCGCGATAACAACTACAATCGAAACAACTATGGCAACATAAATGATCGGGTTGGGCCTTTTGTCCCTCCTCAAAATTGGGAATCTGGTAATAGGGAAGCTGGAGGTAATATGTCACGTATTGAGGATATGATGCAGAAGATGCTGAAGAGGTTTGATGCGACTGGTGAGAATGTGAAGGAGAATCAAAATGACTTGTCTGGTATTGATCAAAAAGTTGATGCCCATGAAGTGTCGATCAAGCATCTTGAGCTACAGATGACTCAGTTGTCTACTACGATAAACCCACGTCACCCTGGCACACTTCCTAGCAACACCATCCAAAATCCAAAGAATGATGGGAATTGTATGGTAGTCACTACTCGAGGGGGTAAGCAGATCATTGATCCACCTATGCCGTCTGGGGTTGCAGTTGAGGCTAGTAAAAATGATGATGTGATTGGGGTAAATGGAGAGTCCGAGAATGCGATAGAGAAGGAAGCGGAGATAACTCAGAAATTTGTTCCCATGCCTAGACCTCCACCTCATTTCCCACTGAGGTTAGTAAAGAAGACTGAAGAAGGCAAATACCGCAGGTTTATTAGTATGTTGAAGCAACTTTCCATCAATGTGCCGTTGATAGAATCTTTGGAGCAAATGCATAGGTATGCGAAGTTTATGAAGGACTTCGTAACTAAAAAGCGGGCCGTTAGTTTTGAGGATGATGATAACTTGCAACATTGTAGTGCTATTGCTACAAGGTCTCTTGTGCAGAAGAAGGAGGATCCTGGTGCTTTCACTATTCCCTGTATATTGGGTTGCTACATTTTGAAAAGACGTTGTGCGATTTGGGTGCTAGTATCAATCTGATGCCATTGTCTATTTACAAGAAGTTAGGTTTAGGGGATCCAAAACCAACTGTGATACTTGATTGTGATGTTAACTTTGAGAATCCCATTATCCTTGGGAGACCATTTCTTGCCACTGGGAGCGCCTTTGTTGATATGGAAAAGGAGCAGATGCAGTTCAGGCTGAACAATGAAGAGGCAACTTTCAATATATCTAGGTCCATGAAGCAAAGTAGTGAGCTCAAATCGGTGTCTATGGTGATGCATATTGTAGAGAGTGGTTCTGAGGTGTCTATTGAAGATAGGTTGGGTGTTGATGAACTAGCAGCGGTACTGATGAACTTTTAGGGTGATGGTACTGAAGACTATGATGAATTGGTCGCCGCACTTGATAGGTTTGAATTCCATTCAAAACCAAAGAGATTGGAGTTAGACATGGAGAATCGCGACTCTCCACCTGCTATACCGTCTGTTGAATAGGCTCCAAAATGGGAGCTTAAGGCTCTACCATCATATTTGAGGTATGTATTATTGGGGAAAGATGGTACTTTACTGGTCATCATTGTGGTAGATTTTAATGTGGCACTTGAGGCATTGGTTTTTCTATTGAGAAGGTACAAGCGAGCTATTGGGTGGACTATTGCAGACATTATTGGGATTCCTCCTGGTATTTGTTCTCATAAAATTCAACTCATGCTGGATCACAAACCTAGTATTGAGCACCAGAGAAGACTAAATCCTCTTATGCAAGAGGTAGTTAAGAAGGAAATCATCAAGTGGTTGAATGCTGGAGTTATTTATCCCATTTCAGATAGTAGTTGGGGGTGTCCTGTTCAGTGTGTTCCCAAGAAAGGTGGGATTACTGTGGTACCTAATGAGAGAAAAAAGCTTTTTCCAATGCGCCCCGTGACTGGATGGAGAGTCTGCATGGACTACCAAAAATTGAATACTTGTATAGAAAATGATCATTTTCCTATGCTGTTCATGGATCAGATGTTGGACCGACTTGTGAGTAAGGGCTGGTATTGTTTCCTTGATGGTTATTCGGGCAATAATCAGATTTCTATAGCTCTGGAAGACCAAGAGAAGACCACCTTCACTTGCCCTTATGGGACTTTTGCATTCAAACAGATGCCATTTGGGTTGTGTAATGCTCCAGCGACCTTCCAGCGTTGTATGATGTCGATATTTTCTAATATGGTGGAGGACACTATTGAGGTATTTATGGATGATTTCTCTGTGGTAGGTGACTCTTTTGATCGTTGTCTGGATCATTTGGCCGAGGTGCTTAAACGGTGTGAAGAGTGCAATCTGGTGCTTAATTGGGAGAAGTGTCACTTCATGGTGAAAGAAGGGATAGTTCTGGGTCATCGAATCTCTGAGAAGGGTATTGAGGTTGATAGAGCAAAAATTGAGGTAATAGAAAAGCTTCCACCACCTATCTAACATAAAGGTGTTAGAAGTTTTCTTGGGCATGCAAGTTTCTATAGGAGGTTCATCAAGGATTTCTCCAAAATTGCACATCCATTGTGCAAACTGCTCGAAAAGTAGTATAATTTTGATTTTGATGATGCTTGTTTGAGAGTATTTGGAGAGTTGAAGGAGAAGTTAGTTACTGCACCTATCATTATTTCACCGGATTGGGGACAACCGTCTGAGGTAATGTGTGATCCGAGTGGAGTGGCGCTTGGTGTGGTATTGGGACAGAGACGAGAGAAGATTCTTCATCCGATTTACTATGCTAGCAAAGCTTTAAATGTGGCTCAAAAGAATTATACAGTACCGAATAGGAGCTTCTTGCAGTGGTTTTTGCATTCGAGAAATTTCTATCCTACTTGCTTGGTACTAAGGTCATTGTGCATATTGACCATTCTGCATTGAGATATTTGATGGCTAAGAAGGATGCAAAACCCAGGCTGATTAGATTGGTGTTTTTGCTGCAAGAGTTCGACTTTGCGGTGAAAGATAGAAAGGGGACAAAATATTAGGTTGCCGATCACTTGTCTAGATTGGAGGAAGAAGCTATACTCAAGCTCGGTGATAGGGCTGAAATTAATGATTCTTTTCCAGATGAACAGGTATTAGCTGCTTCTCATGATCTGATTCCTTGGTTCGCAGACTTTGATAACTACTTGGCAAGTGATCTGGTGCCATCGGATTTGTCTTTTCACCAAAGGAAAAAGTTTATGCATGATGTGAAGAAGTTCTTTTGGGATGAGCCTTACTTGTATCATAATTGTGCTGATGGTATTATTCGTCGTTGCGTGCCTAAGGTCGAGATGTTGAGTATACTAGAGGCATGCCATTCATCGCCTATTGGTGGGCATCATAGTGGTATTCGGACTGCGCATAAAATCTTGAATTGTGGGTATACTGGCCTACCATCCACCAAGATGCTCATGATTTCGCCAAGTCTTATGACCGTTGCCAAAGAGAAGGAGGGATGTCAAAGAGGAAAGAGCTTCTTATGAATCCTATATTGGTGATAGAGTTGTTTGATGTATGGGGCATTGATTTTATGGGTCCATTTGTGAGCTCACATGGGATGAAGTATATTCTAATTGCGGTTGATTATGTGTCGAAGTGGGTAGAAGCAATTGCGCTTCCCAACAATGAAGGTAAAAGTGTCATCGCATTCTTGAAAAAGAATATCTTCTCCAGATTTGGTACACCTAGGGCGATTATCAGCGATGGAGGTTCCCACTTTTGTAATAAGTTATTTAAGGCTCTACTTGAGAAATATGGTGTCCTCCACAATGTGGCCACTCCTTACCATCCGCAGTCTAGTGGGCAAGTTTAAGTGTCCAACAAAGAGATCAAGCATATTTTGGCTAAGACTGTGCATGCTAATAGAACTGATTGGTCAAGGAAGCTTGATGATGCTCTATGGGCCTATCGCACCGCATTCAAGACTCCCATAGGTATGTCCCCTTACCAACTTGTATAAAGAAAGTCCTGTCATTTGCCGGTAGAGCTAGAGCATAAGACTATGTGGATGCTAAAGAAGTTAAATTTGGATTGGGGCGCCGCAGCAAATCAGAGAATGAGTGACTTGAATGAGCTTGATGAGTTTCGCCTAAAAGCTTATGAAAGTTCAGCCTTGTACAAGGAGAAGATGAAGAAGTATCATGATCAAAGAATTCAAAAGCGAGAATTTGTTGTGGGTGATCTTGTTCTTCTATTCAACTCTAGGTTGCACTTGTTTCCGGGCAAGCTCAAGTCCAAGTGGACTGGGCCATTCTTAGTCACGCAAGTGCTCCCACATGGAGCGGTGGAGCTTAAGAACAGTGAGGGAACAAGGTTTAAGGTAAATGGGAAACTGATCAAGATCTATTTGGGAAGCACGAAAAGTGTGCAAGAAGTTGTTGAGGCCTACTATCTTGATAAAGTTTGAGTAATCAAGAGGCATGAGTCGTGCCACAACGTTAAATCAAGCGTTGCTTGGGAGGCAACCCAAGATGTAAAATATAGTCAACCATAGGTTCTTCTTTTTGGTTTAGTAGTTTTCTTTGTTTATTTGATTTTCTGTATTCCTTTAAATAGGTGCTTTATTTTTGTTTTAGTGTTGGCTAGATATAGCATAGGGTCCGTGTCTAAAAAGTGTCCAGAAAATGTAAAATGAAAGGCCTAGCGGTTGCTACATGTGCAGGTTTGAAATGCAAAATCTGCAGAAAAAGTTTATTGCAGAGGTCTACGAACCCCATCGACGGTCTGTGATTCATTCCACGGACCGTGAATGGCGTCCATAGATCCCAGGTAAGTCTTCTAAATTTTCCAAGTGTGTAAGTGACCTATGAAACCTATCTACAGTTCGTAGGTCGACCCACGGACCGTAGATGGGGTCTCGTGGGTCCAAACCCTAATTCTACCTGACCCGACCAGGACCCCTCTTAAATAAAATCCCCATCGTTCAAATCATTTTCCCACTTCCAAAATTACCTCCTAACCATTTCTAAACCCCTCAAATTCCTAAAATATCTCCATCTTACCATTTTCCCCCTTTTGATTACTCCACAGTCATCCCCCCATATCCACAATTCCCTTTTCCTCTCTCAAATCCCTTCATCCCAGGTTTCCCAAGAGTTTTCGGTATCCGGGTTCGGTGCGACAGGCGAGTTAGAAGTTTTGGAAGTCTAGAGTCGTCACACAATCACCCCATTTCCTTTGCTTGTAAGGTAATTGACTTTCCCTTCACTTTGAATTTCTGATTCATTATTGTTATAGAAAGTCAGGAATTGGGTCTTGACATTGGGTAGTTGTTGTATGAAAATGCATGCTAATCTAAAATCATAAACACCGTTGGGACGATAGATAGTGATTGTGTAGGTCTTAGTAATGAAATAACTTGGTGAAATTAGAGTCTACATGTAAGTTTCGACTTAGGGTTCCCAGTGTTGTATGAAATACATGTTGAAAAAAATGAGTAATTGGAACCCTTGGGATGACGAACTAGAATAAGTTGTGTTGTAATGCATGATTAGGCTTAGGTCAGTTGTTTGAATGTGTAAAACTTGGTTTCAAATAGAAGCATGTATGATACCTGGCACAGACCTGATCCACGAGACCCCGTCTACGAACCATAGGTCAGTCTACAGACCGTAGATCAGGTCTATGGTTTGTGGTACAAGCAAATCCCATTAAGTATGGAATCACGACGGTGGACTACGGTCCGTAGGTCAATCTATGGACTATTCTGCACATCTGTGGTTCCCATCAGAGCCCAACTTCTTAGGACCTCTGACCTACGGAAGGCATCCATGAACCGTAGTTCAACCTACGTACTGTAGGTACCCACCGTAGGTGACCACTGTTGCCACTGTCTGAAATTTTTTAGTTTTAGTTTTTGTTCAATTTTTTAGGTTATATTAGTACTAATTCTCCCTCTACAGGTACCATGGTCAAGAAGAAATCTATAGCCATCAAGGGTAGATCCAAATCAACGGCCCCAACCCATCATCTAATCGACGAGGCTATCGATGCTGCGAAAGACCCCGAATATGTCCCCCCCACTAGAAGGATATCACCCACAGCACCTTGCGCTACTCAGAATAAGTCCAAGAAGGTGGTCCCCGACGTAGTCACTGCCTTCCAGTCTGATGAGGAGGATACACTGATCCGGTCAACGGATGGGTCTGCTTCCGGTTCTGAGTCAGCATCTGTTGTAGGGTCTGCTTTTGATTCTGCCACAGGCTCAAGTTCACATGATGGGGCTGTTTCGTCTGATGAGGCCACTAGTTCGGGGACTGTCTCAATTCCACCTAACACTGACCCTGCTTCAGTTGCTGAGTAACCGAATAGGTGGTGTGTTGAGGGATAATGGAAAATCTATCAGGACGCCAAGATGCTGAACGACAAGGACAAAATGGTCCGGCTTATTACAGAGGAGTGCAGAGTTCTTATTGGGAGCCTACACACTGTACCCGACATCCACCGACTCTTTCAACATCATAAGGGCAAGTGGATGGGCAAGGAACCAGGATCATATAGCGAGGAGATCATAAGGGAGTTCTATACTTCCTACGCAGCCACTCTTCGAGGCTCTATTCACCAAAATGCCAATCCTAGAGCCCAGACACCACTCAAGGCTACACTAGTGCATGAGTTTTCTGTGAATCTATCTGAGGAAACCATCCGCCGATTCCTTTACAGCCCGGGCCACACTTGGGCACTCAACACCGCCGAATTTGACTATAGATGGGACATTGTACGGGGAAGGGAGTTCCAGCGGAATGCCGAGAAAAGGGAGAATGTATTACACTGATTAGCTCATTATATTGCTACTGACGGAGAGCGAGCCAAGTGGGTCACCACTCTGGATTTAAGCAACAAGAAGGCCACTCTCACATTTGTGGCTAAGTTTTTCTGGCTGTTGATACGAAATTGGGTTTCCCCCATAAAGGCGGATAATGCACTCACTTGGGACCGTGCGATTATGGTAGCAACATTGGTTGCGGGGTTTGAGATTGATTTTGCCCATATGATCATTGAAGAGATTCACGAGAGGGCTTTCAAGGCCTCCACCACTTACCCTTTTCCTTGCCTCATCTTTCAGTTATGCAGGGACGCTGGAGTGCCGATATGGCATTGTGACAAGTTGATTCGGGCAATAGGGACCCTGGATATAGGCCTGATTTGGGATGAGACAAATGTGGTGGCAGCACGCCGAGAGACGCAGGTCGATGTACCTCCATTGGGAGCGGATTTAGTAGATTATATGGAGGAGATACAGGGTGATGCCCCTGCCCCTCCAGCCCACACTGATGATGCCCCAGACTTCCCTTCTCAGGCTGCCAGTCGGGCCCCTAGCTCATCCAGAGCCACCCCACCTGACAGAGTTGATGTTGTTCCCTTGGCTCGAGTTCAAAAATTGGAGGCACAGATGGCCACACTACTTCATCATGTGAAGCCATGGATGCAGAAGTCTATTACAGAGTCCGAGGGTAGGATGGAGACCATGATGGACCAGAAGGTCCAGGCCATTCATAAGCGTCTGGATGCCTTCGAGTTACGAGTCCTCAAGTGACCAGCCCCTACTACAGATCTGTCCCCTTTCCAGACCGAGTTAGACCGTCTCCAGGCCGAACTTGATGCCATCATGGTCACACCCACAGATGATCCAGAGTTTGCACATGATGTGTTAGCTGATGATACAGTTCTTGGTGCTTTATTTAGCAAGGACATAGCACAGGATGAACCTACCCATGCCTGAGGGAAGAGGCACCGTTCTAGTCAAATTTCTGACACTACTGAGGATCTCCTAGCTAGGAAGCGGAAACGCCAGCAGAATGAGCAAGCTAAGAAAGCCTCCATAGTAGATGAGGAGTTGCGCCAGCAGAGAGCTCGTGAGGGTGTTGTTGGGGCCTCGAGTTCTACGCCCGTTACTAAGGCTCATGATGTTGTGCCAGAGGACGTGATAACCACTGATGATGTGGTAAGAGTAATTGATAGCACTACTGAGGGTGCTATGATAGATGATGTGGGCACTACTGAGGGTGACCCAAGTGTTGTTCCAGCGGGCTCCAGGAAATTGGACCCACTCGTTTGTTGAGGTCTTCGGCGCATTCACGCCACAGGTTTGCTTCACCTTCACCCTACTCTTTATTGCTTATTATTGTGCATTGGGGACAATTGCACTCTTTTTCTTTGGGGTGGGGTAAATGGATTGTGAGTGATAGGGTGAAGTCTGAGTAACCCAACTCATAATCCTCTCTTGGGGTTTTCTTTCCTGTGTTCTTTTTCCCCAAGAGACTGTTTAATTTTTGTTGAACCGGCCTGTGTTAAGAATGTATGTGTAGAAGTATGAGAAAGTATAAAGCATGATGGCAATAATTAAGAAAGAAAAATGATACTCGTCCAAAATTTGTGACATGTGCTAATATCTGTAAGCTAGAATGAGTTGAATATGTTGACTCTGGTTATGACATGATAAACAACCATTTATTGATCTCATGACTTAAGCTAAAACTTGAACTGGGTAATCTGATAATCTGATAATGAAACTGTGTGCCATGATTGTGTGAGAATGGCTGATTGTTCAAACAATTTTGTGCCAATCTAGAACCTTCCCGGTTAGTCCTGTTAAGATAAACTAGGATAGGAGTTAGGAAGTGATCATAGGCCCTTGTTCATATAAGTCTACTAATTGCCTAAAAGAATCCAACCAAATGAAATAAATGTTCCCTTTTATCCAAATGCTTTGAGCCTGAAATAGACCATTTCTTTCTAAACCCCTAACTCACCTTCCCTAAATCTATTGTTTTGGCCCCGGTCCCTCCTTGGGCATGTGCACCTTGACATAGGCTAAAAGCCTAAGTTAAGGGTGGCTAATGCAAAAAGTGACCTCAATCTTGGCCCTGGTCCGACATCGGATATTGTGAACCTCAACGAATGGAAAATCCATAAGTTGAGGGTGGCTATGAAAGAGGAAACTATATGAAAAATGGGTATGAAAAGAGTTTGGTGTTGAAAAGAGAAAAAAAATGTTATAAGAGGATGTGACTTTGTGCCAAAGAAGAAAAATATGATGAATGAAAGAGTTGTAAAATAAAATGCAACAAAAAGAAGAAAGAAAAAACATAAAGAGCGACAAAGTCTACAAGTCACATCCATGGTTGAAAAGAGTCAACGAAAAGAAGGAAAAGAGGTAGGATGTCAAAAATAGGGCAAAAAGAGGTAAAAAGCTTAAGGTAATGTCAAGGAGGGCATAAAGTCACTAAAAAGTACCTAAATGTACCACACTTAACCCCGAGCCTACGTTACAAGCTAAGAAAAGTCCTATAGTAATCCTAGCAACTAGTTTGGAGAGTCTAAGCAATGAAAATAAGGGAAAGCCTATGGTATTGAGCACTAATTGTACTTGAAATTACTTCTGAGCGTGAGTGTTGAATGAATCCTTGTACTCAAAATCGTATTCATTGTGTGAAAAAGGAAATTTGTTTGAAGTAAGGGAACTAGTTACATTGTCGGAAAGTTGGTACCTTGGTGATGGCAAAATAGTGTATGTTGTGTGTCGATTGGTCGATCTTTGTCATATTTTGATCTGCATGAGTTAGCTTGTTCAGTCTAAGAGAAAAGTTTTACGCTCGAAAAGAGAGTCGGAATAGAGAGACATGTGATTGCTTGTGCTTGAATGGTTGCTTCTATACAAGTGTCGTTTAGAGTCTTAGTGTGCCGCTTGAGGACAGACAATGAATTTAAGTTGTGGGTGTTGATATACCGTGGGTTTATGGTATTTTTAATACATTTCACTTAAGAGTTGTGTGTGTCTAGGGCCATTTTGTATTGGTATTAATGAGTTTTTATCATGTTTGCAGGAAATAAGTTTGGACGTGGGAGTTGAGAGACACAACTAAAGATTTTGCAGAAAAGGGCATCTACGGAAGTGATTGATGGACCGTAGGTCCATTCCCGTTCCGTAGGTAGTGATCCTACATGGCAAGGCAATGCATGAAGAAGAAATCAGGAAATTTTTGACCAAGTGTGGAACCACAAACTCAAGTGACGGACCGTAGGTCGACCTACGGGCCATCATGCAAGTCTGTCAAATGTTTCAGAGAAGGGGTTCCAGTACCTGATTTTGAAGATTCTAAGTATGGAGCTATGGAGGAGGATCCACGGACCGTCGATTGAATCACGGTCCGTACTTATGATCCGTCGATTGTGGCAGAGAAGTGGAGATTTTTTATGTTGGAAAAATGCCTAAGTCCCGAGTCACGGAAGGGACCTACGGACCGTAGGTCAGTCCACTGTCCATAGGTCAGGGTCGTAGATCGAAACCATGTCCAGAAACTTTATTTCCTTATTTCATTTCCTTTTTAGTTGGGACTTGCTTTTCTATAAATAGGGCATGTAAACTTCATTTTTGGGAGTTAGACATTATTACTTTGTACTAGTATTTTGGCTTTGGAGATTAACTTGCAACTTTAGCAATTCTTAATTTCCTAAGCACGTTTTGACAATTTTGACTTTGCAATTCAAGTTGAGATTCTGGGTTTATTCTTCTCATTACGTAAGTTCATAATTTCTTCATCTAAAAATATGAATTGTGTTCTTGCTATTATGGGTAACTAAATCCACAACTAGGGTTGTGGGAACCATGAGCGATTAACGAAGTATGAATAGTAACACAGTACTTCTTGAATAGTGTTGTTGCATGCATTGATAATTCTTTCGGTTAGAAATCTTTTTAACGAGTGCACACGTTAGAACCTTCCTTGTTACTACTTGCCGGACCAAGGAGGTAATTAACGAGAAAAGAATTATCAACATAGATTTAGTGCGATACTATCTAATAGTCTAATGTCGATTGGTGCGAGGGTGAAAGTTATGACATACATTGATGTGATGTCTAATATGAGGTAAAGGTAAGGGTTAGTAAATTATACACACGTAGCCGGACCAAGGTGCGGGGTGAAATTCTCTATATGCCGGACCAAGGATATAGAGATACCTAACTTATCACTTTGTATGTAATACACTAGGAAATGATTACTATTACTAGGATTACGGAGTTATGATCTTATGGGGAACACGTACGCCCTAGTTTCTCTCTCATCTTAATAAACAACAAAAGTTTGAATCTTGCTCTTTGATTACTCACCTAATTTTCAGCATTTGTTTCACAAATCCACCCCCCCCCCCCCGTTAGTTATTTGTTTCGGAAATACATTGACTAGATGAATATAATCGTGAGTTGAAAATAAGTCTAAACCATATTCCTCGTGGGATCGACCCTAACCTACAAGTTGGTTTCTTTATGTGATAACGATCGCTTACACTTCTATAAGGAGGTGTAATTTGAGCGTATCAGTTGTGCTTACATTGTGGGTAGGGTTTGGGTATGATTCCAATCTAGTGGATAATGCCCAATTATGATTGATTAAACTTTGTTTAGTGATATTATGAAGAATTTATGTGATTTCTATGGTAAACCCTAATCTAAGTTGATGAATGTGGTATTTGTGGGTTATGCCATTAGAGATGGAATTGAAGGTTCATGAGTGATCTTCCTAAATCAATGTCATGTGTATTAATTCATCAAAGTTAGGATCATATAGTCATGAATTGAACTAAACCTTATTGAATATGATTGATCTTGACTTGTAAAGTTAGAATTGAACCTTTATGATCAATTGTGACTAGAATCACCTAGTAATGAAGGATGTGATCAAAATAACTTGAAATATAGATATGTAGAAGAGATTAAGAAAGAAACCTTGAGAGTAAGGCTTGTGATCATAATATCTAGGGCTTTAGGGTGAAGCTAATGTGATTACCTACTAATGCTAAGGCTTTGAGAGTAAAGTCTAAAAGAGAATAGAAGTCTAATAGGAAGAATTGTGGTGAAAGGCCTATACTCACCTAACCTACCTTAGGAATGCTTGAAAGTTGAAAGTGATAGAATCACTTGAACATGTATTGATTGTCAAGGACATCCTTCCATGAGAGATGAGTGTTAAGAAATGCTTAACAAGTAAATTTTAGGGTGTATGCTTGGCATCAAGTGGATATTGAAGATGAGATGGAGTGTCACACAAGATAGGGTCCGGGCTCCAAGTAGAAAGGAGAACCATACCTAGTTGATGTGAGGACTATCCAAGTTAAAGGGGGAACTTTTAGATAATAGAGTGTGGGTTTTCCCAAAGTTAGGTCTCATGAGATGGGAGACTTCAAGTAGTTGAGTTGAGGTTTCTAGTAACCAATGAACTAAGACATGCTTAAAGAAGTATCTCATAGTGTTCTAAAGTATAATTGAACTAAGATGTACTTAATGAAGTACCTCATAGTGTTCAAGAGTATAAGTGGACTTAGACATGCTTAAGGTAGTATCTCATAGGGTCCGTGTGCAGAAGGAACTTAGTCATACTTAAGGGAGTATCTCATAGTGTTCAACGTAGAAATGGATTTAGACATGCTTAAGTAAGTGTCTCATAGGATCCATGTTAATAGTGAACTTAGATGTGCTTAAGGAAGTACCTCATAGTGTTCCAAGGTTTAAAGAGAGATGAACTAATATGTGCCTAAAAGAGTACCTCATATTGTTCTAAAGTAAAGAGAGGAACTAGGTTCCAAACCAAGAAGTGGTATGTTAGTATGAGGACCTAATGGTGGTACTTAGCATGAATAGTAATATGGGGTGCTATGCATGCATTGCATAAGTACGACTTAGGGTTATTAAAGAGAAGTTTTGAGATAGGATTGTGCTATAGTTGCCCTTCCTAGCTATAGTTGACTAAAGGTGAGAGATTCCCTTAGTTATGACTGTTAAGCTAATAATGAGGCCAAGGGAGGGTGAGTATGACTAGGATGACTTTAAGGCTATGCTTAGTTTGAAGGGTAGTATGGGATGTCTTTCATACATTGCACAAGTGTGTTTGAGGTTACCTAAAAGTATTCTGCCCTTATGGTAGAGAAGCTTAAGAGTTGACCATGTATGTAGACTATGATTAAGATGACCAAAAAGGGATACTTGGCTTGGGTGGTATTATGGGATGCTATTCTTGCTTTGCACATGTATGCTTCTGAGATTATATGAGAATGGTTCTATTATGGTAGATATGACTAAGAGTCAATTATGCTTATATGATGCTTATGTTGAAGATTTGGCTTATTATGATTATGATGTATCTCCTATGCTCATTAACTATGTCTTATGTTGACTTATGACTATATGATACTTATGTTGGAGACTATGCTATGACCATGTTGATTATGTTACGACCATTTTGATTATGTTGTTATCTCTTATGCTTATGTCTTATGTTGACTAACTATTTTGAGATGCTCTTATGGTGTTGTGCTAGCTATCATACTTGTTACATTTTGTATTAACGCCTATTGCCTGCATTCTAATCAAATGTAGGGTTTCAGAGATTGAGTTGCTTTGGAGGCTAGGTTCCTAAGGTGCAAAGAAGAGTTGAAGAATTGGTGAGTCCTCATAGCTTCGAGGAAAAATCTGTATTTCCTTTATGTCATTTCTTTATGTTTTAGAATTTGTATGGGCTGTGTCTCGAGAGTTTTATTCAAGAGTTATGTTAGATGGTTTGAGACAAAGATTTAGTAAAGACGTTCGCTTGCTTATGAATATGTTTTTGATTGTATGGTTTTAAAGAAGTTTTAAATTTTCCCGTGTTTTATTTCTATTACCTATGTTATGATGCTAAGGGTGTGTATGAGGCCCCTTCGGGGTCAAGTACGCCATGTTACATCTAGGGGGTACCCCTGGGTCGTGACAGTTATCAATTATCACAATTAACCTAAAATATTAAAGAATTCAAGAGTTAACAAGAAATCTAGGGGTGCGGGAATTCGAAATTGATGTCACATAGATGTGATTGTGCTACTTTATAGTGAGAAACATTCATGAAAAGGCTAAGTCATCTTCATTGATTCTAATCATCTTTTAAACTCCAAGCATATATACATAGAATATCTTTTCGGTCTTATCTAATTGCCAATCTATACATCCCAATACCTTACTCTATTCTCTCTTTCGAAGATAGGGCAAATAGATCTGACCCATAACCTCTATTTTCAAGCAAGTTATGAACATCAAATTTAAATTGCAAGTATCAGCCTAATTACCTACTCCAATCAATCTCCTTCGAGCATCGACCGGAGATTGGAAGTAGGAATTATGTTTGCAACCTTAATCCATAAATTAAACCCATTCGAATTAGACCAAATTCATGTATGAAGAGAAGCAAAACAGAGCATAGCTCAATACAGACACTACATTAAATCAACACCAACGACATAATTGCATCCCTAAATCTTGGAGTTTTAGCCACCCATCACAAAAAATAAAGAGATTATACCTTCCATGAAAGAAGTCAAGGGTAACATGAAATTAAGCAATTACAAGTAAAATCACTCTGGATTCAACTTCAATATTTCAATTTCAAGCACAAAGTTGTAAGACCCCAAAAGCTAGAAAGTGTTCTTCCCAAAAGTAAAGTGTTCTCTCTTTATACTCTATTTTTCAGAACTTTCCATACACACTTTGATATGATATGATAATTAATTTATCTCCCCTTTGGTCTATTTATTATTTCCCAAAATTAAGCCCAAAATCCAATAGGTGACATTAGTCAGGCTCGTCGAGCTCGTTTGCCGAATTTACTCTTGCTCATTAGCTTACCTTTTTATGCTCTAGGCTTTAGGTGTTTGAACCTCAATTGGTGAACTCGCTTGAGTCATCCTTTCATATCACTGAATCATCGACTACCAACTTGGTTAGCCTTTCGAGTAGTCATTCTTAACTTTTCATACTCTTATTTTCGGCATACTTATCTTAGCCCATTGAAACTGACTCGACAATTCACCAAATCGGAATTGAGTCTGCTTTTTATGCCTCAATCAATCCTAATTAGATATTTGATATTGTCTAATTCAACGAGCTCATCAGAGCTCGCCGATCCTATTTGGCGATCCAATTTCCTGATAAATGAGCCTTAGGAATGTTTTTGAAGTTTGATTCAATGTGCGTTTGATTTCAACTTCAATAATCCTATGTTTGAATGTATGCTTTGCAGGAAATGACACGAATATTGGGAAAGCAAGTGGTTATATCTAATAATGAGTCAGATAGAGACTCTCTCTTTTTTCCTTCTTGAAAGAGACAAGGGCATATCCATTAACTAACCTTCAGAAGCTCCCTGACGTCAGTAATCCACCACCCCACAAGCATCCACCCAAGAAATGGTACAACCAAAAAATTGGGTGGTGAGGAAGAGGACTGAGATTAGGAATAAATTGGTGCATCCCTCCTTATTAAAAAACACTTATTTATAGAGTCCTCTCAGTTAATGTTCCAAGAGACCTCAATAGGCTCAAAGTTGTTGGAGAGAAGACCATTTTGGAGGAGAGCTATCTCCATAGATGGAGTCATCAGCGACTACCCAACTATATGAGACACCATTCAGTTTCACAAGTTTAATGGGTTTGCACAGCCAAGAAACTCCTACATTCCTTCATGGGTGCATGAGTTCTACATTTCATATGCCCAGTCCCTCCCAAAGAAGTGGAAGGGGATAGTTTGAAAACCACTTGACGAAGTGGAGGTGTGTGGCAAGAAAGTACGATGCGATGTTGGAGCTATTAACACTACTTTAAGAATGCCAAAAATTGAGTCACATTTATACTCATTTTGGATACGTGATGACTTGAAATCCCTGAAAGGGTGGTTGGCCCCCTTGATTTCTGATTCTTCTCCCTCCTATATGGCAGATGGTACCCGTATTGCAAAGAAATATTTCACTATGGTGGCAAGATACTTATTTGTCTTCATCAACAATAACATAATGCCTTTGTAGAATAAGTCTGTCCTTCTCCATGACAAGGCAATCTTGGTAGGCATAATCATAGAGAGAGAGCAAATACATGTGGGTGTGATTATAGCTAATGAGATTTTGATTAGAGCTAGGCAGGAGCAGACTTCTCTCTCATTTCTAGTACTGATTACGGAACTCTGTAAGAGGAAATGAGTCCCTTTTAGAGCATCTACAGATGTGAGGACTCACATCAGCCTCATCTAGTGATATCAGAAGGATTGAGGCTGAGTTCTGGTGGGGTGATGTGGCTCGGAGGAATTCACCACAACCAAACACAACGTCAGTGGTTGATCCCACAATATTAAAAGTAGAGCCTAGCACACATGCTCCTTGTGTTGACCAGGTAGGTATTTCTTTTACTATGCCTGCTCCTCATACTTTTTCTGCTAGTTCTTCTTCTATTGTTCCCGCTAGTTCTAGTGTTTCTACTATTGCTACTATGAGATCTTCCCGCACTCTTATCACCCATCTTTCATTGACCCAGGCGATGCTTTAGATGGTTAGCCTTGCTGGTTTGGTATATGTTACAGTCACTCGGGTTAAGGCGGACATGCCTAAGATCATTGACCGGACCATTGAAAATGCCTTAGCTCTATTGATAAAGAGTGGTTAAGTGTAAGGAGTTGGTTTAGAGTAATAGTGTGAGGTTGTATAACCTCTCACCGAGAATATAGACCTAGGAGAAAGTAAAGGGTAGCTCTGGTGCACTAGACACCATTAGGGATGAGCTTGCTACCTTGCGAGCGGAGGTTCTTCAGTTGCATTCTACCGATATATCTATGCTTTGGGGCGATGTTCCCCTACCAGATGCACCTACCTCCACGAAAGAAACGCCTAGTACTGAGCCTCTTCACAATGAGTAGCCTAATATAGCTGCGAGTGTTGATGTTGTTGATGATGATAGTTAGAGGGCCGAGAATGAGTTGGCCAAAGAGACCGACGAGGAGCAATTGAGGAGTGAGGAGCATGGGATTGATCAGACCTTAACTGAGATGTAGGAGATCGAGGATTTCATTCTTTAGGTGACCCTAAAGCAATCCCTTTAGGAGACTTCATCTCTTGGCACTACTGAAGTCACTTCAGACTCCCCCAGACTGATGATTCAAGCATTGATGCCACAGTTGAGCCTTCCCTGCCGCCTCTAGTGATCTTGGTGCCGGGCATTGATGCCCGTCTTAAGGCTTCCCAACCATAGACTCTAGATGAGAGTGCTCCACAAGCATAGCCTGTCAAGAGGACCTTTTTATTCAAGCCTCTTGTATTTTTAGTTTCACTGCATTGAGGACACTACTTTATTTTTTTCTGTGGTGTGATGGACTTTAAGCCAATATTCCCCTTTTTTATTGTATTTTGTTATTTTGAGTTTTGAATAATTATAGTACTTTACTTTTGTTCAGATTATAGTGCTCTTTTGGTTGAAGTGTGTCTCTTGTTTCTATTTCATTCTCTCTTAATTTTGCAACCCCCATGAGTTTTAAAATATTTTAAATGCTTAGAGTTTTCATTGATATTAATTTGAAGATCGATTGTGTTCAATATCATGTCTTATATAGTACTCATAATGAACATGGTTTAGAGTGTTGGTGTTGCGAGAATGGAATCGAAGTAAAGGGAAAAGAAAGATGAAATGAGCCTCAATTTTGATAGTTCTTACAAAAATAAATAACCCCTTAATTTGAAGAAAAAGATTCATTGTGATGGAAATGCATTTGAACATGAAAATGAAAAAGAGAAATGGATGAAATAAAGGGGATTCCAAATAAATTGAGTGACTAGTCAAAGTTTGAGTTCTCAAATGAAATATGAAGGAAGAGAACTTGAGAAGAGGTGAAAATGATTGCAACAATACTTTTAAAAGGTGAAGTCACCAATACAAATTGACCATACCTTAACCTTTAGCCCCATTAAAATCCTAAAAGACTCTTGAAATCTAATATGAACTAGGTTATGTGAAGATTGGAAAATATGGGCAAACATATGAGACAAAGCTTGCATGTGTTTCTCTTTTAAGAGAGTGAGAGTTGAATTGATTCTTAACACCTTTGTTGATTTGCCTTCTGAGAGCGTGGAATCGTTCTTCATGTGAGGGCACTTGAATGCATATGTTGAAACATGTTCTTCCATTAGACAAGAAGCTAAAGTGAGCTTGAGCTTGTGTTGAGACCAACTAGTTATCATTTGAAGCTTTTTTTATCATGATTGAGAGTAGTCTTGTTATGCCACTTGCATGTTAGCTCTCATTGAATATTGTTGCAGACATCCTTATTGAGCTAATTGTGTTCTTGATTTATTTAGGATAAACAAATGTTTAATTTGGGGGTGAGTGATAAATTTACACTCATTTGAAGTCTATTAAGCTCAATAATTAGTGTTCTCAATGCCTAATTTTATCCTATTCTGATAAAATGTTGATTATTTGTAGCAATGAAGGAAATTGGACGAGGCAAGGATTGATGTTTGAAAGAATGGAAAAAAAGGTAAAAAGAAGTGTAAACTATACATTGTTGATCGACTAACAAGAACTATGAATCTCTGGTTGAGCATGACCTCACCCAAAATGCTCGTGCATAGCACTTGTGTCTATCGAATCAGGTCGGTGGACTCGAGTAGAGAAGGTGACCGAATGAGAAAGTCGACCTTGATGACATCGCCCAAAATGATAGTTTGAAATAAAAAGAATGACTGCTCGGAAGGCAAACTAAGGTGATACTCAGTGATTCACCAAACGTGAAAGGATAACTTAATCAAGTTTGCCAACTGAGGTTCAAACACCTAAAACCTAGAGTATTAAAAGATGAGCTGAGGAGCAAGAGGTGATTCACCGAATGAGCTCAGTGAGCCGCAAAATTATCGCTAATTGTGTCACATATTGAATTTTGGGCCTAATTAGGGGAAATTATAAAAGCCCAAAGGAGAGGGAAATTAAATGTCATACCATATCAGAGTGTGCATGAAGAGTTATGGAAAAATAGAGTGTAGAGAGAGAACTCTTTACTTTTGTGAATAACACTTTCTAGCTTTTGGGGTATGGCAACTTTGTGCCTGAAATTGACAAATTGAAGTTGAAACCATTATGGGTTTACTTGTAATAGCTTCATTTCATGCTACCCATGACTTCTTTCATGGAAGTTATAATCTCTTTACTTTTAAGATAAGTGGCTAAAACCCCAAGATCTAGGGGTGCAATTAAGGGGTTTGGTGTTGATTTGATGTAGTGGGTATTGTGCTATGCTTTTTTTTCAGTTGTCATACCTGAATTTGGTCTTATTTGCATGGGGTTAATTTATGAATTAAGGTTGAAAACTTAATTACTACTTTTAATCTTTGGTCGATGCTCGAAAGAGATTGATTAGAGTGGATAATAAGTCTGATACTAGCAATTTAAGTTTGATGTCTGTAACTTGCTTGAAAATAGAGATTATGGGTCCAATATGTTTTCCCTATTTTCGAAACAGAGAATGGTGTAAGGTATTGGGTTGTTTAGACTCGCAATTAGATGAGACCGAAGGAGATTCTATGCATAAATGCTTTGAGATCAAAAGAGACTGGTGTTAATGAAGATGACTTAGCCTATTCATGAATTTTCATCACTATAGAGCAACACAAGTACCCTTATGTGACACTGATTTTGAATCCCTGCACCCCTAGATTGATTGTTAACTCTTGAATTCTTCAATATTTTAGTTTACGTGCTATAATTGATAACCAAAGATTTTTATTAAATTGGTGGAATTATCCACAGACGTGTTCATACTATTGCAAATGTGCGATCTTAAAATACAAATTTTTCTATACGAATTCTCCATGATATACCATTCTCTGTACGATTCGATCTGAACTCATCATCAAGTATTTTTTATTTACTATGAACCCTGTGTGTTTTAATTAGTTTTAAAGAGGACATTTGAGTGTTATCATTTAACCACTCGCTGCCTGATATAGATGCATTGAATATTATTGGCTCGTTTTCCCCAGAGCCTTACCCTACTGATGTCGGAGGTACTATTCTTGTTGTCTTATTTGGTGACGAGGCCCCCTCTATGGAAAAAGAGCATGAAAATTGACACCCCTCCAAATATTGAATTATGTGATATATCTGTGTGATTGATAAGTTTAATGTGTATGATCTTTCTATGACATGATTGGAATCAATTAGACAACATGGCTTAAGTTGTAACATGAACCAGATACACTGATGATTTGATATTGAAACAAGGTGTCATTTGTGTGTGAGGGTGTTTGTATATTCATACTATATGTGCCAATCTAGAACTTGTCTATTTAGTCTTGCTAAAATTATTTAACTGTGAATCGGAGAATGATCATAGGACATTGTAGAAAATAAGTCCACTTACGCCTAAAAAACAACCAACCAAATAAAATATTTACTCCTATAACACCTCAGAATTCAAGAAAGAGCTAGAAAGGACAAAAGGGCAAGTCCACGAACCCAAAATGGACCATGGACCCTTCACGGCACCCTAGAGGGGACATTTACGGATCCACGGCCCGTTAAGGGCATCATGATACCATCCACGACTGCCCCTAAGTAGGAAACACCTGGACAGTGCCTTAGAAGACCCGTATAGGGGTCTGTACAAGTGACCCAGATAGTAAGGTTGCACCCCAAAGTCACTGTGAAGCTTCACACGGACCATGAAGTCATCCATGAAAGGTACTTATCAGTTTTTGACCTATCATATTAAAGGTCTTTGAGTCCTCTTTCCAACGCCCCCAAGATTGGTTAATTTCAAGCCCAGAGTAAAAAGTTATGCTCATTTTGGTGAAGCCCTATCAAGAAGGGCAAGATCACGACCCACTAGATGGGCCATGATGCCATAGAAGTCTCGTGAAGCCCCTCTTAACAGTCACCTTATCAGTATGTAGTAAGGGTCATATTTGTCTTTTCCCATATGCGGTTTGGTACTTAAACTACATCGTTTGGTACTAAGAATATGATGTTTTACTTTGTTTTAGCCTAGTAAATTAGTCAGAAACTACCTAAAAAATCATTCTCCTAAAATCATCAGACTTAGAAAGAAAAGAAGAGAAAGAGGCGGCAATTTTCTCTCAAGAACAAGCAGAGCTCTCCTTCTAGTTAAGCCCCAAAATCCAAAGAATTTCTATGTAGTTCTCTTCACTAGGTATATGGGATTTCACTAGTGGATTACTTTTGCCCATTAGGTCGCTAGAATTCAGTCAATTCTTCAGTTTCTCCATAAACTATTCAGACATAGGGTTCCTAAATCTTAGGGTTCCATTGGAATTTAGCTGCTATAGTTTCTATGATGTTAATTACACGTTTCTTTGAGAATTCGTATAGTCCCATGTATAAAACTCAGAAACCCTAGCTCATGTTAATTATATGTATTTCATAAGTTATATTTGCTAGGCATATTAGTGAGACAATCATGCTTCAGAATTTAAAAGTCATGCCCTTTAGTATATGTATAATGCATTCTCAGATAATTATCAGTGTTTTGAGCTATTCAGTATTACAGTTGAATTCTTAGCTTTATATTCAGTTGGGAGTAAACTTAGCATCGAGTTGGACTAGGGTTCCGTATACCCTCAATTCCCAGAATTATCTGCCCTCATATGTTTTTAAGTCCCCTCTGTTGGGCATCAATTTCAGTGATCATACCATAGTCATACATTAATACCATGGAAAGGTATATTGAGTTCTCTCGAAGGGGAGTATACATAAGACTACACATTTATCTCACGTGGTTTATGTCGGTTAATAGCACATTCCATAGTCAGATTCATGTTGCATTGACCATGTATTTAGTATGTATTTCAGTATTCAGTTCAGCATGTTATATCTTCATGATTAATACTTAGTTATTTCATACAAGTTAGTTTTCAGTTATGCTTCAGTATATCTATTTTCCTTTTTAAGTTTATGTAACACCCCGAATCTATTTGTCTAAGCTAAGGGCTAAGTGAGAGGGCAAGAGACAAAGAATTAAGCTTGGGAAACCTTCACGAGGACCCATACGGGCCGTGAAGGGCACCACGAGTCATGGTGCTGCCCATTGTAGCTCACAGTAGCTAACCAAGTTGTGCTCACCTCCCACGACCACCATGATGCCTCTTGGTAGGGACCACGGATTCTGGTGATGGGCATGAAGGCTAAGCAGTGAGCTACCAAAGACTACCTAAAAAAGAAACCTTCCCATGAGCTACTTGACGGCTCGTGAAGGTCACTACGGGTTATGGAGAGGGTCGTGAGGTGATAGTGTATTAAGGGTGGCAAAGCCTAGCCACCAGTCAAGGACCACGGGCACCACTATGTGCCGTGTGGCCCTTAATGGCTCGTGAAGGGGGGTTCGGTAGCTTTTAGTTAGAGGCATATGTGTCTTTCCCAGTTTTAATTAAATTAATACTATGTCATTTTACCCAAGCCTAGGACCCTTATATAAGTGATTTTAACCCTAAAACTGACCCATTAAAGTCATTATTCTCAAAACCCAAAAGAAATACAAAGTTCTTCTCTCAAATATTTCTCTCACAAGAACTTGAAGAAGAAGAAGAAAGAGTTCAAGCTAGAATCAAGGTCAATTCTCCATTCCTCAAGCAATTATGGGCTTTGATATCAAGGTATTATGGCTTTTCATCCATGGAGTCCCCAAGATTCCCCAATTGAAAAATAGAAATTTCCTAATTTGAGTTAGGGTTTTCTTCTAATGTTGGGGGTCTTGATGAATATTGATCAAATTTATTGGGTTATGATTGTTTATGCATGAATGGATAGGATTACATATTTTTAGGAAGAAATTACATGTACCTATGCTTAACCCATGTTTCAAAGTTGGAATTGATGTAAATGGGTTTGATGCCATGAAAAGAGAATTTGAGGGTTTAGATGGATTCTTATAGGATTGATGGGATACATTTGAATTGCTTTGAGATTGAATCATCTATGAGTATTATGAGATATAGTGCTCTGAGAGTAAATCTTATGTTATGAATTGTTGATTAATGATGTAATTCTTGTGGAAGGGATAGTTCCCACATGAATTGCTTAAGTATGAATGTTTCGGCTTTCTCACATTAAATGATTCTAGGTTGAAATATTGCTCACCTAAAATGAATCTAGACTAAAAGACTAAGAAATCGATGAGGCTAGAGGTGATTACCCTTGACCTCTAAATGAGAAGGGTATCAAGCAATTTCCCATATTCCTTAGGATTGAACAAGAGGTGACTCCCCACATTCCTATTATGATGTTGGGCATGAAGGCGAGTACCCATGACCCATTAGAGAAAGATGTGGAGGTGAGTACCCTGTCTTATGATGAAAGGAAATGGAGGTGAGTACCCATGATTCCTTATGAAATGATGTGGAGGTGAAACCCGTGTCAAATAATATTGGGCATGGAGGAGAGTACCCATGATCCCATAAGATGGGCATGGAGGCGAGTACCCATAACCATATATGTAAGGCAAGAGGTGACTACCCATTAGCCTTTATAGAAAGGCAAGGTGGTGATTACCTATGTCTATAAAATATAAGCTAAAGATGATAATGGTAGGTGATGAGCTTGGATGATTACTAAGGTTGCCTTATATGATGAGTTAGACTAGAGGAGGATTTCCCATGTCTTGGCCAAGTACGCTTTGAGCTTATTTTAAGAAGTATTCCCTTATGTTGAAATGATATATTATGTGCATTGATTATGCTTATGACTTATATTGTCTTACTCTTATGCTTATGTTGATGTTTATGCAAGCTATCATATTTAGTACAATCTTGTACTAATGCATACTCTTGCCTACACATCTTATCCAAATATAGGGTTCGGCATTCCCGACTCTCATCCCCATGTGTAGGATTTAGTAGAGGCAAGATTGACGATTGTTCAGTCCTTATAGCATTCGAGGATTTGGCCACCATTTCATTATGTTCTTTTGATTTAATGTTTTTGAATATTATTGTACGGGTGGTGTCCCAATAAATCCTTGTATTAGATGGTTTTGAGACAATTGTATGAGACTTCCGCTTTATTTTGTATAGACTTTTATGTTGTGTGAAATATTTTAAATTTTACCGATTTTCTATTATCTTGACTATGAAAGATAAGTACCTTATATGAGGACTCTCCGGGTCTTGTATGCCATGTTACATCTAGGGTGTACTCCTGGGTCGTGAAAAATATGGTATCAGAGCACAAGGTTTAGAAAGGTTCTAGGATGTCTCAAAACCACGTCTAGTAGAGTCTCGTTCATGATTGTGAAGCGCGCCACATTTATGAATGCTTAAGGAAATGACTAATAATCCTTACATGTTGGTCGTGCGATAGAGTTTAAATCTATAAAGTATCTCTAATAATCCTTACATGCTGGTCCATAGGAAATGACTACTCTAAGAGCTTTTTCTAGAAGGAATAAGGAAGAAGAGATTGGGGAATAAGCTCATCCTCAAGCTCCTCATTCTCCGGTTGACCCTTTGGCAGAGGAAGTGTCTAATGCAGAATTCAAGATTGTTTTTCAAGCATTGGCTCAAGTTTTGATGGCCCAAGCCAATAGGGAAGTTGTGAAGCATGTAAACCCAAATGTGGGTACGACGGCATCTAGAGTGAGCGACTTCACTAGGATGAATCCTTTGGATTTCTATGGTTCTAAGTTTGAGAAAGATCCTCAAGAGTTCATTGATGAGATTTACAAGATCTTGACTATCATGGGAGTGACTCCGGTGGAAAAGGGGAATTGGCCGCTTATCCACTTAAGGGAGTTGCTCAAATTTGGATCAACCAAAGCAAGACCAGTATAAACAAGTCCACTCAAATGGGAATGTTTTATGTCCGCTTTTCTTGATAGGTTCTTTCCTTTTGAGATGAGGGAGGAAAAAGTTCTTGAGTTTATTAATATTCGACAAGGAAATATGAGTGTGAAGGAATATGCTTTGAGGTTTACTCAATTGTCAAAATAAGCTCCTTTTATAGTTGTCAATTCTAGGGCAAGGATGAGAAAGTTTGTTTCGGGTGTGTCCTAATTAGTAGTGAAAAAGTATCATACGGCTATGCTTGTCCATGACATGGATACTACTCGTCTTATGACTCATGCCCAACAGTTTGAAGAAGAGAAAATTAAGAAAAGATTTAGGGAGAACAAAAGGTCTAGAACCGGTGATGGTAATTTCTCTCTTGCTAGATCTGATGGACATGGTTGTCCTAGATATCGACAAAGGTTTTCTGGGAAAGGTTCCTCTAATGCTCCTAAGTTCAACAAGGAGAGGGTGTCTAAATCTCAAGAAGGAGGTAAAGGGCCTTCTTTGCCTAATGGTGCTAAGTGTGGAAGAAACCACGAAGGTAAATGTCTAGCGGGTTCCAATTCTTGTTTTGGTTGTGGTAAGACGGATCACAAGATAAGGAATTGTCCTTCAGTTTTTAAGAATGAGGGAGATAGTCATCGTAGGGCTCAACCCTATCCTTCATCCGGTCCAAGTGGTTCGGCTACTAGTGCTCCCAAGCAAAATAGGTTCTTTGCAGTTCAGACTCGTGGTGAACAAGAGGATTCTCCACATGTGGTTACCCGTATATTGAAAGTATTTCAACTTGATGTTTATGCTTTACTTGATCCCGGTGCTACCTTGTCTTTTGTTACGCCATATGTGGCTACGAAATTTGATGTGCTCCCTGATGTTTTGTTAGATCCTTTTTTTGTCTCTACTCCTGTTGGTGATTCTATTATGGCTAAGAGGTTCTATAGAAAGTGTCCCATTTCCTTATCCCATAGAGGTACTCTTGTTGATTTGGTAGAGCTTGATATGCTAGATTTTGATGTTATTTTGGGTATGGATTGGTTGCACTCTTATTATGCTTCTATTGATTGTAGAACCTATGTAGTCAGATTTCAGTTTTCAAATGAGCATGTCCTAGAGTGAAAGAGGGGAAACTATATGCCTAAGAGTCAGTTTATCTCTTGTCTTAAAGCTAGAAAGATGATTTCTAAGTGTTGCATGTACCATATAGTTAGGGTGAGGAATGTGGATTCTGAAACCCCTGCTCTTGAGTCGGTCCCCGTTTTTAATGAGTATCCAGAAGTGTTCCCAAATAATTTACCCGATATTCCTCCATAAAGGGAAATAGATTTTGGTATTGACATTCTCCCACATACACAACCTATTTATATTCCTCCTTATAGAATGGCTCTGGTAGAACTTAAGGAATTAAAGGAACAATGGAAAGATTTGTTGGATAAGGGTTTCATCTGACCGAGTATCTCTCCAAGGGGTGCTCTAGTTTTGTTTGTTAAGAAGATACATGGTTCACTTAGAATGTGTATTTACTACCGGCAATTGAATAAGGTGACCATTAAGAATAAGTATCCTCTTCCGAGAATAGACGATTTGTTTGACGAACTCCAAGGAGCGAGTTACTTTTCCAATATTGACCTTAGGTCGGGTTATCACCAATTGAGGGTGAAAGATGATGATAATCCAAAAACTGCTTTTAGAACCTGGTATGGTCATTATGAGTTTTTGGTGACGTCATTTGGTTTGACTAATGCTCCGGCGGCATTTATGGATTTGATGAATAGGGTGTTTAGACAATACCTTGATATGTTCGTAATTGTGTTCATTGATGATATATTGATTTATTCAAGAAGTGAGAATGAGCATATTGATCATTTGAGGATTGTGTTGCAATTTCTCAAGGACCAACAACTCTTTGCAAAAGTTTAGCAAGTATGAGTTTTGGCTAAGGTCCGTAGATTTTCTTGGTCATATTATTTTAAGTAAGGGTATTGAGGTAGAACCTAAGAAGACTGATGCGGTCAAGATTTGGCCTAGACCTTTATCCTCTTCAGACATTAGAAGTTTCTTGGATATGGGTGGTTATTACAGAAGATTTGTTGAGGGGTTTTATTTGATTGCCTCTCCATTGATAGCTTTGACTTCGAAAAAAGGCTAAGTTCATAGGGTCTGAATCATGTGAAGAGTTTTCAGGAATTGAAAGATAGGCTTACTTTCACTCTAGTGTTGACTTTACCGGAAGGAATGAATAGTTTTGTTGTTTATTGTGATGCCTCACGAATTGGGTTAGGATGTGTGCTTATGAAAAATGAGAAAGTTATTGCCTATGCTTCAAAGCAACTTAAGGTGCATGAGAAGAATTATCTTACACATGATCTTGAATTAGCGGTGGTGGTATTTGCCTTAAAAATTTGAAGGCATTATTTGTATGGTGTTCATGTAGTTGTGTTCACCCACCACAAGAGCCTACAATATGTGTTTAATCAGAAGGATCTGAATCTTTGCCAAAGAAGGTGTTTTGAGTTACTTAAGTATTATGATATAAGTGTTCTCTACCACCCCGGTAAGGCGAATGTAGTAGCGGATGCTTTTAGACGATTATCAATCGTAGTGTTGCCCATGTAGAGGAACATAAGAAAGAATTGGTACGAGATGTACATAGATTGGCCTGGTTGGGTGTTCGTTTGATGGACTCTACCAAGGTAGTGTTATGGTTCGCAATGGTTCAGAATCATTTTTTGTGACAGATGTGAAAGCTAAGCAATGTCTTTATCCAACTTTAGTATAATTGAAAGAAACGGTACTTAGAAAGTCCATTGAGACTTTCTACCAAAGGGGAGATGGTGTGCTTAGATATCAAGGTCATTTATGTGTTCCAAATGTCGATGACTTGAGGGAACAGATCTTGTCAGAAGCCCATAGTTCTCGGTATTTCATTCACCCATAAGGCACCAAAATGTACCGTGACTTGTGGGATATCTATTGGTGGAATGGGATGAAAAAGGATATTGCGGGATTTGTGGCTATGTCCTAATTGCCAACAAGTGAAAGTTGAGCATCAAAAGCCGAGAGGTTTGTGCCAAGACATTAGTATTCATACTTGGGAGTAGGAAGATTTGAATATGGACTTCATAGTTGGGTTGCCTCGCACTCGCTGACAATATGATTCAATTTGGGTTAATAGTAGACCGAATGACGAAATCAGCCCATTTCAATCCCGACAAAGTTTCTTATTCATCGGAAGACTATGCTAAGTTGTATTTGAGGGAAATGGTAAGGTTGCATGGAGTGCCCTTGTCCATTATCTTCTATAGAGGTACTCAGCTCACTTCTCAGTTTTGGAAGTCTTTCCAAAAAGGTCTTGGCACTAAAGTTAAGCTTAGCACAACTTTTCACCCACAAACTGATGGTCAAGCAGAGCGTATTATCCAAACTTTGGAATCTATGTTTAGAGCATGTGTCATTGATTTTAAGGGAAATTGGGATGATCACTTGCCATTAATTGAGTTTGCTTATAATAATAGCTATCACTCTAGTAATGGTATGGTTCCATTTGATGCTCTATATGGTAGGAGGTGTAAATCTCCTATAGGTAATTGGTTTGAGGTGGGTGAAGTTGCCTTGATAGGACCCGAGTTAGTTCATGAGGCTATGGAAAAAGACCGACTTATTAGAGAATGGTTGAGAACAAACCTAAGTCAAAAAAAGTCCTATGTTAGGAAGCAGAGATCTTGAGTTTAATGTTCATGATTGGGTTTACTTGAAAATCTCACCCATAAAGGGTGTAATAAGATTTGGGAAGAAAGGAAAGCTTAATCCCCGTTATGTTGGCCCATATCAAATTTTGAGACGTGTTGGTAAGGTGGCTTATGAGCTTCATTTGCCTAATGATTTGGCATCGGTGCATCCGGTTTTCCATGTCTCTATGTTGAAAAAGTGTGTTGGAGATCCGAAATCTATAGTTCCTTATGAAGGTTTAAGAGTTGATTAAAATCTTTGTTATGAGAAAATTATGGTAGAGATTTTAGACCGGCAAGTTAAGAAATTGAGAAACAAGGAAGTTGTTTCCGTGAGAGTGTTGTGGAGGAATCACTTAGTTGAGGGTGCTACTTGGGAGGCCGAGGCCAATATGATGTCCTTAAATCATCATCTTTTTCCTTCTACTCCTACTCTAGCTTGAGGTAATGAGTTCATCATGGTTTACTCTTTGTTTTGGTGTCATGTGTGTGAGATGCTCCCATGATTTCCTTATTTTATGCATGTTCATGAAGTACTTGTGTTTTGAAAGAAATAAGTTTACATGATTGATTTTCTTCATGTTGTTGTGCATTGAGTGCCTATAGATTTCATGAGATGAATCACTGAACATGATTTAAGCTATGATATTGAGTATATATTGCATATAGTCTCCATGAGATTGTGTTGCGCATGCTTTTCACTTGGAGATGGAAGTTCCTCCTTGAATAAGAGAAATTTTGAAATTTCATGCATATTGGGTTGCTAGGTCTAATTCCTACCTTCCTTATGGTGCATTGAGTATGTTTAGCTTGGAGTCGATGTTTCCTCCTTGATATGTGCAGTTAGATGAGATTGCATGCATGATGGGCTGTAAGTATTGAGTCTTTTCTTTCAAGAGGTGTCTACAATTACATTCGAGGACGAATGTTCCCAAGGGGGAGATAATGTAACACCTCAGAATCTAGTAATCTAAACTAAGGGCTAAATGTAAAGGGCAAGATCTAAAGAAATGATCTTGGGAAACCTTCATGAGGACCCATACAGGCCGTGAAGGGCACCACGAGTCGTGGTGCTACCCATGGTAGCTTACACTAGCTAACCAAGATGTGCTCACCTCCCATGACCACCATGATGCCTCATGGTGGGGACCATGGGACGTGCTGATAGGCGTGAAGGCTAGGCAATGAGCTAGCCAAAGATGGCCTAAAAGAGAAACCCTTCCACGAGCTACTTGACAGCTTGTAAAGGTGGCTACGGGCCGTGGAGAGGATCGTGAGGTGAGAGTGTATTAAGGATGAAAAATCCTAGCCACTGGTCAAGGACCACAGGTACCACTATAGGCCGTGTGGCCCTTGACGTCTCGTGAAGAGCCTCATGAATGGGGTTCGACAGCTTTTAGTTAGGGGCATATGGGTCTTTTCCAGTTTAATTAAATTAATACTATTTCATTTTATCCAAGCCTAGGACCCCTATATAAGTGATTTAACCCCAAAACTCATCCATTCAAGTCATTATTCTCAAAACCCAAAAGAAATCCAAAGTTCTTCTCTCAAATATTTCTCTCTCTAGAACTTGAAGAAGAAGAAGAAGCAGTTCAAGCTAGGAGAAGGTCAAGTCTCCATTCCTCAAGAAATTGTGGGCTTTAATATCAAGGTATGATAGTTTTATATACATGAAGTCCCCAAGATTCCCCAATTGAAAAGTAGAAATTCCCCAATTTGAGTTAGAGGTTTCTTTTAATGTTGAGGGTCTTGATGAATGTTGATCCAATTGATTGGGTTATGATTGTTTATGCATGAATTGATAGGATTGCATGTTTTTAGGATGAAAATACATGTACCCATGCTTAACCGATATTTCTAAGTTGGAATTGATGTAAATGGATTTGATGCCATGAAAAAAGAATTTGAGGGTTTAGATGGATTCTTATAGGATTAATGAGATACATTAAAAGTGCTTTAAGATTGAATCATAAATGACGATTATGAGATATAGTTCTTTGAGAGTAAATCTTATGTTATGGATTATTAATTATTGATGTAATTGTTGTGGAAGGGATAGTTCCCATATGAATTGCTTAAGTATGAATGTGAAAGTCTTTCTCACATTGAATGATTCTAGGTTAAAAGGATTGCTCACCTAAAATGAATCTAGACTAAAGGACTAAGAAACTGATGAGGCTAGAGACTATTACCCTTGACGTCTAAATGAGAAGGATATGAAGCGATTTCCCATATTCCATAGAATTGAACAAGAGGTGACTCCCCATGTTCCTATTACGATGTTGGGCATGGAGGCGAGTACCCGTGTCTTATGATGAAAGGACATGGAGGCGAGTACCCATGATTCTTTGTGAAATGATGTGGTGGCGAGTACCCACGTCATATAATGTTGGGCATAGAGGCGAATACTCATGATCCTATAAGATGGACATAGAGGCGAGTACCCATGACCATATATATAAGGCAAGAGGCGACTACTCATTAGCCTTTGTAGGAAGGCAACGAGGTTATTCCCCATGTATATAAAAGATAAGCTAAAGATGAAAATGATAGATGATGAGCTTGGATGATTCCTAAGGTTGCCTTCTATGATGAGTAGACTAGTGGAGGATTGCCCATGTCTTGGCAAAGTATACTTTGAGGTTACTCTAAGAAATATTCCCTTATGTTGAAATGATCTATTATGTGCATTGGTTATGCTTATGACTTATATTGTCTAACTCTTATGATTATGTTGATGTTTAAGCAAGCAATCATATTTAGTACATTCTTGTACTAACGCATACTCTTGCCTATATTTATTATCCAAATTTAGGGTCGGGCATTCCGAACTCTCATCCCCGTGGCTAGGATCTTAGTAGAGGCAAGATTGAAGATTTGTGAGTCCTCATAGCATTCGAGGATTTGGCCACCATTTCCTTCTGTTATTTTGATTTTGAGTTTTTGAATATTGTTGTATGGGTTGTGTTCCAATGAATCCTTGTATTAGATGGTTTTGAGACAATTGTATGAGACGTCCGCTATTTTTTATATAGACTTTCATGTTGTTGGAAATGTTTTAAATTTTTCCAATTTTCTATTATCTTGACTATGAAAGCTAAGTGTCTTATATGAGGCCTCTCGGGGTCTTATATGCCATGTTAGGTCTAGGGTATAACCCTAGGTCATGACAGTTTATATTCTTCAGCTTAGAATATATCCTACATGCTCAGTACATTCAAAATACTGACATATTATTTTGTGCTACATCATTGTATGATGTGTGTTCAGACGCTCAGCATCCAGACCACGCTTAACTCAACTTCCAGTCCGTACTTAGCAGCTTCATTGATGAGTCCTCATAGTTCGAGGATGATAGACATCCTTTACCTTTCAGTATTCATTTTTCAATTTCAGTCTTATTAGATTTATTTGAAGGCATGTCCCAGCAACTTAGATCAGTGAGAAGCTTCCAAACATGTTAGATTCAGCTTGAGTTGTTAGTGTTATTTTTAGTTATCACTATACTCTTCATATATTTTTTATATTCAGACATGTTGGGATTTTCCACATTTTAGATATTAAACTATATTCAGCTTTCACACGGTGCATATTTTAATTGAACTTGTATAGTATGTCATGCCATGGGTTAGCTTGGGCTCACTTATGACACTAAGCACCGTGTTGCTTTTAGGGCGTGACAAACTTGGTATTAGAAAATAGAGTTTAAGTGTCCTAGGGTATCTAAAAGTCGTGACAAGTACGGTCGTCTTTTTGTGTGTGAAGCGCGCCACACTTATGGGGGAGGATCTATGAAACGTCGTTAGGAAAAACTTCCCTTCTTTATTTTCTGGCTCATACTATAGATTATAAGCTCTATTTAATCTCCTTCGAACTACTTCTCTTCGCATTTCACAAAATTCCCCCCAAAAGAGCTAACGCAAGGAATCAGCCAGCACCTCCAGCAGACCCATTAAATGAGCAAGTCACGCATGCCGAGTTTAGGGTTTCTTTCCAAGTTCTTGCTTAGTCCATGACAACCCAAGTCAATTAGCAGGTTGTGGCCCCAGTTTCGTTGCAGTTTAACACTACTCTAGCTATAATATGAATTTCACTCGGATAACCCCTCTTGAGTCTTATGGGTCAAAGTTAGAAGAGGATCCTCAAGCCTTTCTTAGTCTCTATTCCCGTTGGTGACCCAATTTTAGCCAGACGGATATACAGAAATTTCCCTCTCATAATTTCCCAAGAAGCCACCTCAGCAGACCTTATAGAGTTAGTAATGATAGATTTTGATGTTATTCTAGGCATGGAATTCATGTTCTGCCTCAGTCAATTGTAGAACTAGGATTGTTTGGTTTTAATTTTAAAACGAGCCAGTCTTACAATTGAAGGGTAGTAACTTATTACGTGTAGGTCGATTTATCTCTTACCTTCATGCCAGGAAAATGATTTCCGAAGGGTATATCTATCATCTTGTTCAGGTTGAGGATTCAAAATTGGAGACCCCAACTCTTGAGTAAGTACCAGTGGTGAATAATTTTCAAGAACTATTTCCAAAAGATCTTCCCAGAGTTCCTTTTGAAAAGGAAATTAACTTTGGAATCGATATCCTTCCAGATACCTAGCCTATTTTGATTCCTCCATACATGATGGCTCTAGATGAACTTAAGGAATTGAAAGAACAATTAAAAAACCTTCAGGATAATGACTTTATCAGACCCAATATCTCTTCATTGGGTGCTCCAGTGTTGTTCGTGCGTAAGAGAGATGGTTCTCTCAGAATGTCCATTGACTATTGTCAGTTGAACAAAGTCAAAATCAGGAATAAACATATAATCACCATGATTGATGACTTGTTTGACTAGCTTCACGGTGCTAGTTGCTTTTCTAAGATAAACCTCAGATCCGGCTTTCATCAGCTTATATTCAGAGATAGTGACATCCCAAAGACAGCTTTCAGGACTCGGTATAGTCATTGTTATGTCTTTTGGACTAACAAATGCTCCTACAGCTCTCATGGACTTAATGAATAGGGTGTTCAAACAGTATTTAGAATTGTTCGTCATTATTTTTATTCATGATATCCTCGTTTATTCTTGGATTGAGAAAGAACATGTGACTAATCTAAGAGTTGTTCTGTAAACCTTAAAGATCACTGTTATTTGCTAAGTTCAGTAAATATGAATCTTGGTTACAGTCGGTCGCTTTCCATGGTCATGTGGTATACAGCAAAGGGATACGAGTGGATTCTCAAAAACTTAAGGCAGTAAAGTACTGGCCCTGAACCACTTCTTTGACTGATATCAAAATTTTCTTGGGTTTGGGCGAATATTACAGGAGTTTTGTTGAAGGATTTTCATCCATAGTTGCCCCATTGACCAAATTGACTCAGAAAATGGTTAAGTTTCAGCGGGCATATGACTGTGAGAAACACTTGTTAGAACTGAAGACCAGGTTGACTACAGCTCATGTCTAGACTCTACCAGATGGTTCAAGACGGTTATGTGGTTTGTTGTGATGCATACAGGGTCGGCCTAGGTGTTGTGTCGATGCAGTACTATATGGTCATAACTTATGCTTCTAAACAACTTAAGGTCCACCATGAGAAGAACTACCTGAATCATGGCATCGAGCTTGCAACCGTCGTCTTTGGAGACACTACTTGTATGGTGTTCATGTTGATGTGTTCACATATCATAAGAGCTTCCAGTATGTGTTCACCAAGAAAGAGTTGAATCTTCTCTAGAAGAGATGGCTTGAATTTCTCAAAGACAAAGACATGAAAGTGCTCTACCATCCAGGTAAGGCAAAAGTAGTGGTTGACGCCCTTAACAGATTATCCATGAGCACTGTAGCACATGTTGAGGAAGAGAAGAAAGAATTAGCCAGAGATGTTCACCGGCCTGCTCTCTTAGGAATTTGCCTTATGGACACGTCAAATGATTGTGTGATAGTCTAGAATGAATCAAAAATCTTCATTAGTAGCAGAGGTTAAGGAGGAACAGGATAGTGATCATATATTGTCAGTAGAGAGTTGAGGTTTTCTCCCAAGGGGGAGGTAGTGTGCTTCATTACCAGGGTCACTTATGTATCCCTAATGTGGGTGAGTTGAGGCTTTAAATCCTTATAGAATCCCATAATTCCATATATTCTATTCATCTAGTTGCCAGTAAGATGACCGTGATCTACGGGAAGTCTATTGGTTGAATGATATGAAGAGAGACATCGCAAACTTTGTGGTTAACTGTCCTCACTATCAATAGGTTAAAGTAGAACATCGGAAACCATGAGATGTGACTCAGAAGATTAGCATTCCTACCTGGAAGTGGGAAGTGATAAATATGGATTTCATTACGGGTTTACCTCGTACTCACAGACAACATGAATCCATTTGGGTGATAGTGGATAGAGTCACTAACTCAGCTCACTTCTTGGCATTGAAGACGACAGGTTCAGCGGAGGATTATGCTAGTCTCTACATTAGCGAGTTAGTCAAGTTGCATGGGGTTCCTTTGTCTATCATTTCGGATAGAGGTCCCCAGTTTACCTCTCACTTATCGAGATTGTTTCAGAAAGGTCTTGGTAAAAAGGTAAATCTCAGTACTTTCATCTGCAGAGGGATGGTCAGTCAGATCATACCATTCCTGTCACGACCTAGGGGTACCCCCTAGATGTAACACGGCACATAGAACCCCGAAGGACCCAATGTAAGCCACTTAGCATATCACAACATAAGATAATAGAAAAGTATGGAAATTTAAAACATTTTTCAATACAATCAAAGTTTCATAACACGAAGTGGAAGTCTAGTACACTTGTCTCAA
The DNA here is from genome assembly GCA_029582685.1 of Solanum piurae. NCBI lineage: Eukaryota > Viridiplantae > Streptophyta > Magnoliopsida > Solanales > Solanaceae > Solanum > Solanum piurae. Next base: position 35,752 of record JAJOOO010005011.1, read on the forward strand.
ACCATCTAATACTTGAAAAGAATTAGGGACACTGATAACGTTCAAATATACTTCTTGAAAAGAAATATAAACGATCGTATGCAATATATTTACCCAACTATGAGTCGGGGTCGATCCCACAGAGAATATGGAAGAATATTATCAATAGCAAATATTTAACTCGAT
>JAJOOO010005013.1:0-26478 GCA_029582685.1 Solanum piurae
TCTAAACTAAAGTAGGTATATATGTGCAAAAATAAATTTATTTTGTTAACAAGGTATCCCAATTAGCCTATTTGAATTTTTGATTTACCTGATGTTGTTTTTCATATTAAGTTATTTACACTCCAGTTGACAAGTCAGGACTTGTGAAAGGTTCTAGTAGTCCTACATCGTATGTGTGATGGACACTTGACTCTTTTTATGATCTTTAACAATTATCGCCACATAAACTATTATTTTGATCGAGTTGAGTTAAGCTCAAAATTTATTTTCTTCAGATATAACATGTCAAGTTACATTAATACTATTAATATGATAAATAATGTATATGACTTAAATTCATTCTCTTATAGTCCTTTTTGAGTAAATATGTAAATTTCTCAACAACAAAAGAACACATCTCATTTGAAACCTTTATTTTTACATATATGTAGGCTTGAAAAACTAGGACTAAAAACTAAAGCAGGACAAGCCAAAATGATGGGGACAATAATGTGCATTGGTGGAGCTATGTTGTTATCATTATATCATGGAAAAGTTGTGATTGGAAAATTAGGAATTCATTGGAAATATTCACAACATAATACAAGCAAAAATAATAGTCATGGCAACTTCTTCAATGGACCCTTTCTAGTCATAATCAGCACTATGGTTTATTCTTTATGGTTAATCATACAAGTAAAATTACTAATCTTCCTCTTAATTAAGTATTATTTTCTCAGTCTCAATTTATGTGATATCGTTCGAATTTTGAGAGTCAAATTTCTTAATTTTGATTGCCTATTCAGACATTTTTGTTGTAAGCTCTCACCTATGCTCCCTAATTGGTAACTCGAATTCACAACCGTAAGGTTGAAAGTGAGGGTGCTTACCATTCGAGCAACTCCCTTTTTGTCGTATATTCAGACATATGTAGAATCTATTAAGTTTTTCTTCTTAAAAAAAAAGGCATATGAAGGAAACACGGGCAAAGAAAAACTTGTTTGACTCGCGAAATATGAAAGTTGTCATATAAATTGAGAAGGAGGAAGTACAACCTACCCTTTTTTTGTCTCATTTTTCTTATTTTGGAGTTAGCCAAGTGTTAATAAGAGGTATGCAGCTCCATATACTAGCACAACATTGATGTTCTTCATGGCAAGCTTGGAGTGTGTAATTGTTGCAATTTGTGTTAATCATGATGACAAAGCTGCCTGGTCTTTGAACCCCATCAGAGCTATTTCTGTTCTTTACAATGTAAGTATATATGTTTTCACTTTTCATATTTATATTTTTTTTAAAACGAAGATTTTATACAAATAAAAATCTATAATATAAACCTTAATATATCACTCTTAACATTTTTAGGTTGCATAGTCCCAATCGACACTAAGATACGAACAGACGCAGACTTAGAATTTGAACGTAAATGGGCACCAAAGTCTTTGACATGAATATGTTAATTACTAACAACAAGCAAGCAATATTGTTGGATAATATACTCTAATAATAGTAAACATAAAATACACACTATTTCACCAAAAAAAATAATCATTTTATGATAAACAACTCGTTTCATCATGACTTATCTTCCCTTGTTATATTATTGTCTTTGCTTATTTAGACTTTCTTGAGCATGTAACATTTTGTGATGTCACTTTTTTTTTTAATTATTATTATTACAATTTTTTTTCTTATTTATCTTAGGGAATTGTGAGCTCAGCACTAGCATTATATTTGGTTACATGGTGCATCAAAAGAAAAGGACCTTTATATGTCTCTATGTTCCTTCCCTTGCAATTAATATTTTCTGCCTTTCTCAGTTGGACATTGCTTGGTGAAAAATTATACATTGGAACGTAAGTTATATTTTATTATTTATCAGATTTTTTATAGTCACATGCACATAACGTTATGACATGTTTAAAATATCAAATTTTCATTTCCTTATGATCTATCATATCCTTTAAATTAGATGTCATGAATATACAACATTGATTAAACTTTTTATTTTTTATTTTTTATCAGAGTTATGGGTTCGATTGTGACCATTATCGGACTCTATAGTTTTTTATGGGGGAAGAAAAAAGATATGAACGATATCACAGTGCATGTTAAGGAGGAAGTATCGAAGGAGAAGAAACAGTTGACTAATTTTGACTCGGAATTGCAATTATCAAAAAATTCAGACGTTTATTTAAATTCGAGAGAAATTGTATGTATATATATTAATAGAATAGCAAATCTATTTAAACTTTAGCCAATAAACTTTTGTGTTGTTGCTTCTCATCCACTTGTATGATTTACATATACAAATTCTTCAATGATAACTTCCCTTATAAAACTCATGATTTTATCTCTATTAACTACACCATTGTCTCCAACCTTAACGCGAATTCCGGTTTGCCATACATCACTAATAGATATAATACACGTAGAACGTCATATATGACACAAAATTGTCATATATGGTGCCGTGTAGGACGACGAATGTGTTTATTAATTTGTTCAATTTTATACAAGTTTAAGTGTCTACTTGTGCACACCCAAAGTTAAATGTCATTTGTCAGCTAATGCCAAGTTAAGGGTCATGTTTATGTATTATGCCTAGTAAAATTACCCTTCTATTTATAGTTTCTTAAGAAGTATGCAAAGTCAATAGTTGACAAGTATTATTGGACATAGGGAGTATTAACTACTCATTTTTATGCATTTTTTAAAACCTTTATTTCTCACTTGGTATTTTATATTCGCATTGGATTACGATTATATCCGGATTTGTACCGCATAGGGTTCCATTTAGGAGAAAGCACCCCATATCAAAGATTCTTCTATATCCAAAACTCAAACGCAGAAACCTCTTATTAAGGAAGGAGCGGCTTCATTCATTGAACCACATCCTTTCATGGTGCATGCCCATTAACTATCTCCAATTGTTTAGAAGTTTAAAGAACTAAGGGGCCGTTTGGTAGGGAGTATTAGGAGAATTAGTCCATAAATTATATATGTATAGTATGATATTATTTAGTACTATGTTTGGTTGAAATTTAGCCCTATGTATAACTAATTCATGGATTAGTTATACACCCTACATGATATTATAGGATGTATTACTAATATCTTCCATTTGATGGTATTAGTAATACATAAGATTTAATATCATGGGATTAATCTATGTAAAGACAAAATATCCCTCAAATTATTTTAATCATTTTATTTATTTTCTTGATTTTATATTTTATATTTATACTATTAAATTTATTTAAATAAATTAGCTTACAAATTATTTAAAAAGAATTATTTGTTGCTTAATAAATCCAATATAGTCAATAATATGTGTTGAACATGTGCAAACTCACTTGTGGGGGAAGCAAGATGTCTTTTGGAGAAAAAATTAAAAATATTCCATGAATTTTAATAAATAACAAATAAATTTTACCTAAAAAATTATCAATCAATTATTTGTCAAAGTCATAGAACAACACAAAGGGACACTCTCTTCTTGACCCTAAGATTTAAAAGAAAATGTTTCTTATTATAAGAACAATACTTTTTCCTATATTCTATCAATGACTTTTCATTTTCTCTTTTAGTTTTTCCATATTTCCCATTTTACGTTACATCCACATTTCTCAATTCACACCTTATATAAATTCGATAAAATTAATTTTAGGTCGGTATTTCAACTTCCGACCTACATATCTGAAGTTGTTATGAGATGATTAAACTTAATTGGTATTATAAATTTTGACTCATCTTTAAATAGGACCCCTAAAAGGGTTATTTATGCACTTGCTCCTAAAGAAAGAACTGATCACCTAACTAGCCCAATTTTGGTCTTATGATCCATATGGCTTCATCTGTCTAAAAGGTACAAATTTATTTCTGATAGAATATAATTTGAAATCAGATTGATTTATTATGAAAATCGCATATTTTTTTTAAAAAAATTGTCCCTTAATAATTGAACTCATGCCTAATAGGGTACACAAACTTTAGAAACTAGTTATGCTCGACATAACTTGAGGGATATTATGAAATAAATAATACTTATTTCTTCGAAAAAGTTGTTTGTCATGAGGAGTAAAAATAAAGACCAATAGAAAATAGGTCAAAAAGTGCAAAAGACCTGAAGTTGAAATTTGTCTGGACATGCAATTTAATTTACCTAAGTTGTATTTTTTTTTCGTAATCATGAAAATCTCATAATTTATGTAATTAAACTATTAAAACTTCTCCAACTCTTCAACAATCTTACTAATTATGCAAACTATGATTCATAAACGAGGTATTGAAGTATCCTAAAACGCCATATTAATAAATTACATATATATTTTTATATAAATAAATACTTGTTATTACATGCTATTACAAACTTTCAAATATATATAATTTTACAAAGATCACATATCCAAAATCAACAATAATAATAATTAGCTTCTCTTATGTATAATGTTTTTCACAATGTCTGTTCTAAATTCAAATTACTTGATAATACCGAAGAAATTATCAAAAGTTCAATTTCTATTAAATTTTTTTTTTTTCTGATTTGGATCAGATTAGACTTAAATTAAACTACCATGAGTCCATATCTGAATTGCCACTATATTTTACCAATTCAATATTAAATTGTATAATTTCATTCAAACTCATTTTCACTATAATAAAGACAAGACAGAAAAATTTAATAAAAAGAAGAGAAAAGAACATTTTATTTATTTATAATTATAAGTAGTTCAATACGTGTAACTAATTTGCCGCCTCTTTTGAAATATGTCAATTAATTAGAACAATTACGTAACTGATCTCTTCACTTATACATACTTGTTTATTTTGAATTTGATACGTCTCTTAATTAGAACAATTACATAACTCTCTTCACTTTTATTTATTTATTTTGAATTTAATACGTCTCTTAAGAAATAAGTAATAATTAATATGAGTATTTTTATTATAATATTCATATTCATATCAAGTGATCGAATATATAGTCTTTGCTTTGGAAAAATCATTTGAGGAATAGAATTTTTTATTTTCTTTTAGTATGTTAAAACTAACAAATAAAAATAAAATTTTCATTATGAAATAGTAGACATATAAAAATAAACATAGGAAGTACTTTGTTGATTTCAACAGTGGGGTTCATTAGGTGTCTCTATCATTAAATTCATCGAAAAATCACAATCACATGCATGCAGTTGCAAGTTTCTATTAAAGCGCCTACTATATGATAACAATATACCTAACTTTGAATAGTAATTTTATCGTATCATATTTCATGGCTTTAATTTCTCCTATTTCATCACCTAATGGAAAAACCTTCAACCAAAAACTTTTTTCCAGAATTAGAGTTGCCATTGAATCCGATGTCCCACACATATACAAGCTCATGCAGCAGTTATTCGTTTACCACGACATCACTCATCTCCTGAAATCGAATGAATCCTCCATTGCCTCGGGGCTATTTAACCCGAAATTTCCTCATCTTAGTCTTGTTACTACACTTCTAATCGAAGTGTCTGCTAATCCTTTTCCATCTTGTCCCAATAACAAGACTAGCTCCAAGGTACGTATGATAAATATGCTTAACTTCTCTATCTGTTATCATAATTTGATTTTAGGCCACTAATTTTATTGAGTCGCTCCTATCTATGAAGGACGTTGATCTCTTAACATGCCCCTCATAGATGAGGAGTCAGAGCAGTTCAGAGTTGTCAAATATGATCACGTTGATGATGATGATGTTTTTATAGCTGGATATGTCATGTTCTACCCATGCTTCTCGAGTTTCTTCGAGAACCCAGTGTTCCACATGGAGAACTTCTTTATAAGAGAGTGTTATAGGAGGAAAGAGTTTGGGAAATGGTTGTTTTCAACCATGGCGTCGGAGGCTGCAAGAATGGGATTTTCTTCCATTGATTGGTATGCTTCGGATTGGAATGAAAGTGCACTTGATTTTTACAAACATATGGGTGCTACAATTTCTGATGATTTTAGGGTTTTGAGTTTGGATGGTAAGGCTCTTGAAACATTTGAGGATGATAGTAACTAATTGCGCGTTTGGATGGTGTTACCTAATATTGTATTGCATATAGCTCTAAAATGTTCTGTTTGTTTTGATCGTTATTTAAATTTCAATCATTCAGTGTATCGTATTGGTATATACATCTCTATGTAATAATCGTTATATACATCTCTATGTAATAATAAAAAATCGCATTTTATTTAATTACTGATTGATTTGATGTGATCACATGATCGTTATACACATCTCTTTCGATATCTCCCAACTAAGTTCGCTCAAACCATCAAGCCAAAGTTCTCCCTATGGTGAAGGCGATATAAGATAACCTATTCCTCCTCTCCTATGTCAATATTGAAACCATGCAACTATTCAAAAGGTGTGTCACCCAATGTTGAAAAAATTAATTCTAATATCTCAAAAAGAATTATTTGTATTATTTATGTCTAGGTTCATTCCTTCATATCTTGTCCCTCTGTTATTTCACACATATTTTTGCATTTACGAGCCAATTTTTAGGAATTACCCGTCTTTCTTGATTTTTCGTGTGTATTAGCTCATGGATCGGGAACCTTTGGGGCACTCGAAATTTTCTTTTGAAAAAATTATATGAAGACCTCTGTAATGAGTTGGGCAACATTACGTACAGTCCCGCCATTTTTTCACGCATATTTTTGCATTTACGAGCAAACTTTTAGGAATTACCCAACGTTCTTGGTTATTAGTGTTTGTTAGCCCATGGATCTGGCACCTTTGGGCACCCTAATTTTTTTTCTGAAAAAACTATATAAGGACCTCCATAATGATCAGTAGGGAAAACATTATGTATAGTCCCACCATTTTTTTCATACATATTTTTACATTTACGAGCGAATTTTTAGGAATTACCCGACTTTCATCGTTTTTCGTGTGTTTTAGCCCATGGATTTGGCGCCTTTAGGGCACCCGAATATATTTTCTGAAAAAACTATATGATAACCTGTGTAATGAGTTGGGGAAACATTGCGTATAGTCCCGCCATTTTTCACGCATTTTTTCGCATTTACTAACCCACTTTTAAGAATATAATTACCCGACTTTCGCCATTTTTCATGTATATTATCCATGGATATGGAAACTTTGGGCACTCAGAATTTTTTTCTGAAAAAACTATATGAAAACCTCTGTAATGAGTTGGGGAAGCTTTACGTATTTACAAGCCCTTTTTTATAAGAAAATGCACAAATTTCTCAATTTTTCATATGTATTAGCCCATGGATCTAGCACCTCGGAGCAATCAAAATTATTTTTCTGAAAAAAAATTATGAGGACCTCCGTTATGAGTTGGAAAACCACCACGTATAATCACACCATTTTTTAACTCCTATTTTCACATTTACATGTCCTTTTTTTAGGAATTGCACAAATTCCTTGATTTTTCGTGTGTATTAGCTCATTGATTTGGCACCTTGGAGCACCAAAAAAAAAATTCAAAAATTTTATGAGGACCTCCGTAATGAGTTGGGAAACCACCACGTATACTCACACAATTTTTTAACGTCTATTTCCGTATTTACAGGCCCTTTCTTAGGAATTATGCAAATTCCTTTATTTTTCGTGTGTATTAGCCCATGGATTTGGTGCCTCGGAGCACCCAAATTAAATAGAAAAAAACCTTATAAGGACCTCCGTAGATGAGTTGGGGAACCACCACGTATACTCACACAATTTTTTTTAACGCCTATTTCCGCATTTTCAGGCCATTTTTTTTAGGAATAACACAAATTCCTTAATTTTTTGTATGTATTAGCCTATGGATCTGGCACCTCGAAGCACCCAAAAAAAATTTCTGAAAAAACTTTATGAGGACTTCTGTAATGAGTTGGGGAACCACCACGTATACGCACACAATTTTTAACAGCTATTTTCACATTTACATGTCATTTTTTAGGAATTACGTAAATTTTTTGATTTTTCGTGTGTATTAGCCCATGAATATGACTGCTTGGAGCACCCAAAATATTTTTCTGAAAAAGCTTTATGAGGACCTCTGTTATGAGTTAGGGAACCACCACGTATACTCACATTATTTTTAACACTTATTTCTACATTTACATCCCCTTTTTTAGGAATTACGTAAATTACTAAATTTTTCATGTGTATTAGACCATGGATCTGGCGCCTCGGAGAACCAAAATAATTTTCTGAAAAAGCTTTATGAGGGCCTCCGTGATGAGTTGGGGAAACTACCACGTATACTCACACCATTTTTTAACACTCATTTCCACATTTACATGTCTTTTTTTAGGAATTACGCAAATTTCTTGATTTTTTGTGTGTATTAGCCCATTGATCTGGTGCCTCGGAGCACCCAAATTAATTTTCTGAAAAAATTTATGAGGACCTCTGTAATGATTTGGGAACCATCACATATACTCACACCATTTTAAAAATCTATTTCCGCATTTACGAGCCCTTTTTAAGGAATAACGTAAAAAAAATTATTTTTCGTGTGTATTAGCCCATGGATATGGCGTCTCGGAGCACCTAAATTTTTTTCTGAATAAAACTTTATGATCACCTCTGTAATGAGTTGGGGAACCACCACGTATACTCACACCATTTTTAACACATCTTTCCGCATTTATAGGCCCTTTTTAGAAATTACTCAAATTCCTCAATTTTTCGCGTGTATTAGCCAATGGATCTGGCTCCTCGAAGCACCTAAAAAGTTTTCTAAAAATCTTTATGAGGACCTCTGTAATGATTTGGGGAACCACCACGTATACTCACATATTTTTAAAGTCTATTTCTGCATTTACATTCTCTTTTTTAGGAATTACGCAAATTTCTCAATTTTTCATGTGTATTAGCCAATGAATCTGGCGCGTCGGAGCACCCAAAAGGTTTCTGAAAAAACATTCTGAGGACCTCTGTAATAAGTTGGGGAACCACCACATATACTCACACAAATTTTTACGCCTATTTCCGCATTTACAAGCTCTTTTTAGGAATTACACAAATTTCTCAATTTTTCGTATGTATTAGCTCATGGATCGGGCTCCTCGGAGCACCTAATTTTTTTTCTAAATAAACTTTATGAGAACATTCGTAATGAGTAGGAAACCACCACGTATACTCTCACCATTTTTAACGCATATTTCCGCATTTACAAATCTTTTTTTAGGAATTACCAAAAACTCATGATTTTTCGTGTATATTAGCCCATGGATCTGGCGCTTCGGATCACCTTAAAAAAAATTCAGAAAAAACTTTATGAGGACCTCCGTAATGAGTTGGGGAACCACCACGTATATTTACACCATTTTTAACGCCTATTTGTGCATTTACAAGCCCTTTTTTTAGAAATTACCTAAATTCCTCGATTTTCGTGTATATAATCCCATGTATCAGGCACCTCAGAGCATCCAAAATATTTTTCTGAAAAAGCTTTATGAGGACCACCGTTATGAGTTGGCGAACCACCACGTATACTTACACCATTTTTAATGCCTATTTCTGCATTAACAAACCTTTTTTTAGGAATTACCCAAATTCTTTGATTTTTCATGTGTATTAAACCATGGATCTGGCGCCTCATAGCACCTAAAATTATTGTTTGAAAAAACTTTATGAGGACCTTCGTGATGAGTTGGAGAACCATCACGTATTCTCACATAATTTTTTAACACTCATTACCGCATTTACATTTCTTTTTTAGGAATTACGCAAACTTTTTGATTTTTCGTGTGTATAAGCCCAGTGATCTGTGCCTCGAATCACCCAAAAAAAAATTCTAAAAAATTTATGAGGACCTCTGTAATGATTTGGTCATCCAACACGTATGCTTCTCCCGATCGTCGAGCCTGATCGACTCGACTCTTTTCCCTGCCCCTTGGCCTCCCACTTCGTTTCGTTCTTCTTTTGTACCGTCGCTTGAATGAAGACACCCGATCAGCCCGACTTTCCCAAATGCCCCCTACCGGCCCTTCTCCTTTACGGGTCTGGATTTTTCGCGTCGTTTCAGTTGTCGTGGTCGAGGGGGAAGAAAGAAATGAATGAATGTTCTTTTGGGAAAATGTATAATAATACACCTACCGAGACGAAAGCCAAAGGTGAGTCTCGTAGTTGGACGTATTGAACCGAAATAAGATCTCAGATTGACATCTTGATACACTGATTTACCATAATAATAAATAGAGTCAATGGTGACTCCGCGTGTACTTGGTGTATAACCTCAGCAGTATCTTCCATCAGAACCCAAAATCGGCAACGAATATGTCCTTTATACTTTGCTAGAAATGGCCGAACACTAAAAAATCGGTGGAAAACCAACTTAAGTTGGTTGTACTTTGAAGTTCGTTCAATTCACATAGGCAGGGTGATTGAGGTGCGTGCTTCAACATCTAAGTTTCACACAAGGAACCTCCTGCTGTTAAGGATAAACTACGATATTTGATGGACTGGCAGGTCAGCCTCACATCATTTTTAACACTTATTTCAAAATTTACGAGCCTTTTTTAAGAAATAACGAAATTTTTTGGATTTTTCGTGTGTATTAGCCCATGGATATTGCGCCTCGGAGCACTCACAAATTTTTTCTGAAAAAAACTTTGAGCTCCTCAGTAATGAGTTGGGGAACCACCACTTTACTCACACGTACCATTTTTAACACTTATTTCGCATTTATAGGCCCTTTTTAAGAATTAGGCAAATTTCTCAATTTTTTGTGTATATTGTCAATGGATCTGGCGCCTCGGAGCACCCAAAAAGTTTTTTGAAAAAACTTTATGAGGACCTCTGTAATGAGTTGGGGAACCATCATGTATACTTGCATAATTTTTTTAACGCCTATTTCCGCATTTACACGCTCTTTTTTAGGAATTATGCAAATATCTTGATTTTTCGTGTGTATTAGCTCATGGATTTGGCACCTCGGAGAACCCAATAATTTTTTTTGAAAAAAACTTTTTTAGAACATCCGTAGACCGTAATGAGTAGGGAAACCACCACGCATACTCTCATCATTTTTAACGCTTATTTCTGCATTTACAAATCTTTTTTTATGAATTACCAAAATTCATGACTTTTCGTGTATATTAGCCCATGGATCTGACGCTTCGAATCACCTTAAAAAATTTATGTAAAAACTTTATGAGGACCTCCGTAGTTAGTTGGTGAACCACCACGTATATTTATATCATTTTTAACGTCTATTTGTGTATTTACAAGTCTTTTTTTTATAGGAATTACCTAAATTCCTCGATTTTTCATGTGTATTAGCCCATGGATCTGGCACCTCGGAGCACCCAAAATATTTTTCTGAAAAACCTTATGAGTACTCCATGATGAGTTGTTGAACCACCATGTATACTCACACCATTTTTAATGCCTATTTCCACATTAACAAACCCTTTTTTAAAAATTACTCAAATTCCTTAATTTGTCGTGTGTATTAGCCCATGCATCTGGTGCCTCAGAGCACCCAAATTTTTTTACTGAAAAAACTTTATAAGGACCTCTATAATGAGTTTGAGAACCACCATGTAAACTCTCACGATTTTTTTAACAATTATTTCCGCATTTACAAACCTTTTTTTTAGGAATTACCCAAATTTCTCGATTTATTCATGTGTATTAGCCCATGAATCTCGCGCCTCTGAGCACTCAAAATATTTTCCTGAAAAAACTCTATGAAAACCTCCGTAATGAGTTGGGGAACCACTACATATACTCACACCATATTTAACACATATTCTTGCATTTAAGCATTTTTTTTAGAAATGACCCAAATTCCTTGATATTTTTATGTTTATTAGCCCATGGATCTGGCGACTTGGAGCAGCTAATTTTTTTTTTGAAAAAATATTATGAGGACCTTTGTAAAGAGTTAGGGAACCACCACGTATATTCACACATTTTTTAAACGTCTATTTCTGCATTTACAAGCCATTTTTTAAGACTTATCCAAATTCCTCAATTTTTCGTGTGTATGAGCCCATGGATCTAGCGCCCAGAGCACCCAAATTTGTTTTCTCAAAAAACTTTATAAGGACCTCTGTAATGACTTGGAAAACCTTCAGGTGTACTCACACCATTTATTTAATGACTATTTCCGTATTTACAATCCATTTTTTAGGAATTATCCAAATTTCTCAAATTTTTATTTGTATTAGCCCATGGATATGGCGCCTCGAAGCACCTAATTTTTTTTCCTGAAAATACATTATAGAACCTCTGTAATGTTTTGGGCAACCACCATGTATATTCACACCATTTTTTAGCGCATATTTCCGCATTTACAAACCCATTTTTAGAAATTACCCATATTCCTTAAATTTTCGTGTGTATTTTGAATTTGGCACCCGGAGCACCCACATTTTTTTAATAAAAATACTTTATTAGGACCTCCGTAATGAGTTGAAGAACCTTTACATATACTCACACCATTTTTAACACCTATTTCTGCATTTACAAACTTTTTTTTTAAGAATCTCCCAAATTCCCTGATTTTTCATGTGTATTAGCCCATGGAACTGACACCCGGTGCACCAATTTTTTTTTCTCAAAAAACTTTAAGCGAATCTCCTTAATGAGTTGGGGAACCTTCACGTATACTCACACCCTTTTTAACTCCCATATCTGCATTCACAAGCCCTTTTTAAGAATCTCCCAAATTCCTCAATTTTTCGTGTGGATTAGTCAATTGATCTAACGTCCAAACCACCCAAATTATTTTTCTCAAAATTTTTTATGAGTACCTTCATAATAAGTTGAGGAACCTTCACGTATACTCACACCAAATTTTTAACGCCCATTTCCACATTTACAAGCCCATTTTTGAGAATTGCCCAAATTCCCCGATTTTTTGTGTGTGTTAACCTATAGATCTAGCGCTCGGAGCACATAATTTTTTTCTCTCAAAAGACTTTATGAGGACCTCTGTAATGTGTTGGGGAAACTTCACATATACTCACACCATTTTTTTAACATTCATTTCAGCATTTACAAGCTCTTTTTTAAGAATCCCCCAAATTTCTTGATTTTTCGTATGTATTAGCCGATCGATCTGGCACCCGAAGCACCAAAAAAAAATTTTAAAAAAAACTTTATGAGGACCCCTTAATGAGTTGGGGAACCTTTTACGTATACTCACACAATTTTTTTTAATGCCCATTTCCGCATTTACAAATACTTTTTTAATAATCGCCCAAATTTCTTAATTTTTCATGTGTATTAGTCCATAGATCTGGCACCTGAAGTACAAAAATTGTTTTTCTCAAAAATAATTATGAGGCCATCCGTAATGAGTTGGGGAATCTTTACGTATATTCACACCATTTTTTCGACGCACGATTCCGCATTTTCAAACCCTTTTTTAAGAAATCGCCCAAATTTTCCAATTTTTTGTATGTATAAATCCATGGATCTGGTGCCCAAAGCAACCAACATTTTTTCTCAAAAACATTATGACGACCTCCGTAATTAGTTGGGAAACCTTCGCGTACACTCACACAATTTTTTAACGCTAATTTCCGCATTTACGAGACCTTTTTAAAGAATTGCCCAAATTTCTTAATTTTGTGTGTGTATTATTATCCCATGGATCTTGCATCCAGAGCACCCTAAAGTTTTTTCTGAAAAAACTTTAGGAGTACCTCCATAATGAGTTGGGGAACCTTTAGGTATACTTATACCATTTTTTAACGCTCATTTTTGCATTTCCAAGCCTTTTTTTAAGAATATCCCAAATTCTCTGATTTCTCGTGTGTATTGGGCTATGGATCTGGCGCCCGGAGCACCTTAAATTTTGTTTTCAAAAATATTTATTAGGACCTCCGTAATGAGGTTGGAAACCTTCACAGATACCCACACAATTTTTAAAACGTCCATTTCTGCATTTACAAGCTCTTTTTTAAGAATAACCCGAATTTTCTCATTTTTCGTGTGTATTAGGATCTGGCGCCCAGAGCATCCAGAATTCTTTACTTAGAAAACTTTATAAGGACCTCCGTAATGAGTTGCGAAACCTTCATGCATACTCATATCCTTTTTTTAACTCCCATTACCGTATTTACAAGTCTTTTTTTATGAATCGCCCAAATTCTACAATTTTTCGTGTGTATTAGCCTATGGATCTGGCGCCTTGAACACCATAAATATTTTCTCAAAAAATCTATGAGGACCTCCGTAATGAGTTTGGAAATTTTCATGTATACTCACACTATTTTTTTAACGCCATTTTTTGCATTTACAAGCCCTTTTTTAGATACGCCCAAATTCCCCAATTTTCGTGTGTATTAGCCCATTGATCTGACACCCATATCACCCCAAAAAAATTCTCAAATAGCTTTATGAGGACCTTTGTAATGTGTTAAGGAACCTTTACGTATACTCATATAATTTTTTGAATGTCTATTTCCGCATTTACAGAACCTTTTTTAGAATCGCCCAAATTTTCTGATTTTTCGTGTCTATTAGCTCATGGATCTGGCGCACAGAGCACCCAAAGTAGTTTTTCTCAAAAACCTTTATGAGAACATTCGTAATGAGTTGAGGATTCTTCACGTATACAAACACCATTTTTAACGCATATTTCCGCATTTACGAGACCTTTTTTAAGAATTGCCCAAATTTCCTAATTTTTTTGTGTGTATTAGCTTATGGATTTGGCGACTGGAGGACCCAAGATGTTTTTTCTCAAAAACTCTATAAGGACCTCCATAATGAGTTGGGGAACCTTTACTTATACTCACACCATTTTTAACGCATATTTCCACATTTACAAGTCATTTTTTAAGAATCGCCAAAATTTCCTGATTTATCATGTGTATTAGCCCATGAATTTGGCACCCGAAGCACTTAAATTTTTTTACTCAAAAAACTTAATGAGGACCTCTGTAATGATTTGGTCAACCTTCATGTATACTCACACCATTTTTTAACGCCCATTTCCAGATTCACAATCATTTTTTTTAAGAATCACCCAAATTCTCTAATTTTTCGTGTGTATTAACCCATGGAATTGGCGCCTAGAGCACCAATTTTTTTTTAATAAAAACTTTATGAGGACCTCCGTAATGAGATAGGGAGTTCACGTATACTCACAACATTTTATAACGCTCATTTCTCCGTTTACAAGACCTATTTAAGAATTTCCAAAATTCTCCGATTTTTCGTGTGTATTAGCCTATGTATGTGGCACCCGAAGCATCCAAAAAAATTTCCTCAAAAATATTTATGAGTACCTCTGTAATGAGTTAGAGAACCTTCACATATACTCACACCATTTTTTTAATGTCCATTTCCGCATTTACAAGCCCTCTTATAAGAATTTCTCAAATTCCTCAATTTTTCGCGTTTATTAGCCTATGGATCTGGCGCTTAGAGCACCTAAAATTTTTTCCTCAAAAAACTTTATGAGAACCTCCGTAATAAGTTGGGGAACCTTCACGTATACTCACACAATTTTTTAACTATCATTTCCGCATTTACAAGCCCTTCTTTAAAAATCGCCCAAATTCCTCCATTTTTCGTATGTATTAGCCCATGGATTTGGCGCCTAGAGCACCCAAAAAAAATTTCTTAAAAATCTTTATAAGGACCTCCTTAAATAGTTGGAGAATCTTCACGTATACTCACATAATTTTTTAACTCCCATTTCCGGGTTTTACAAGCCTTTTTTTAAGAATCGCTCAAATTTCCTGATTTTTCGTGTGTATTAGTCCCTGAATTTGGTGCTCAGAGCGCCTAAATTTTTTTCTCAAAAAACTTTATTAGCCGTAATGAGTTGGGAACCTTCACGTATACTCACATCATTTTTTCAACTCCCATTTCCGCATTTGCAAGCCCTCTTTTAATAATCGCCCAAATTTCCTTATTTTTATGTGTTTTAACCCATGAATATGGCGCCCGAAGAACCCAAAAAAAAATTCTCAAAAAACTTTTTAAGGACCTCCGTAATGATTTGGGGAACCTTTATGTATACTCACCCCATTTTTAACGTCCGTTTCCGCATTTACAAGCCTTTTTTTAAGAATCACCCAAATTCTCCAATTTTTCGTGTGTTTAATGCCCATGGATCTGGCGCCCGTAGCACCCAAACAAAATTTCTTAATAAACTTTATGAGGACCTCCGTAATGAGTTGGAAACTTTCATGTATACTCAAACCATTTTTAACGCCCATTTTCACATTTACAAGCCCTTTTTAAAGAATCGCCCAAATTCCTCGATTTTTCGTGTGAATTAGCCCATGGATCTAGCGCCCAGAGCACCCAAAAAAAATTTCTCAAAAAACTTTATGAGGATCTCCGTAATGATTTGGGAAACCTTCACGTATACTCACATAATTTTTTTAACTCTCATTTTCGCATATACAAGTCCTTTTTTAAGAATCGCTAAATTCATCGATATTTCGTGTGTATTAGCCCATCGATCTGGCCTCCAGGAGCACCCAATTTTTTTTCTCAAAAACCTTTACGAGGACCTCCGTAATGAGTTGGGAAACCTTCACGTATACTCACACCATTTTTCAACGCTCATTTCCGCATTTACAAGCCCTTTTTTAAGAATCACCCAAATTTCCTGATTTTTCGTGTGTATTAGCTCAAGGATCTAGTGTCTGGCGCACCCAAAAAAAATTTATCAAAAAACTTTATGAGGACCTTTGTAATTAGTTGGTTAACCTTCACGTATACTCACATCATTTTTTTAATGCCCATTTCCGTATTTACAACCTTTTTTTTAAAAATCGCCCAAATTTCTTGATTTTTCATGTGTATTAGCCTATGGATCTGGCTCTCGGAGCACCCCAATTTTTTTCTAAAAAAACTTTATGAGGACCTCCTTAATGAGTTGAAAAACCTTCACGTATACTCACACCATGTTTTAACGCTCATATCCGCATTTACAAGTCTTTTTTTAAGAATCGCCCCAATTCCCTAATTTTTCGTGTGTATTAGCCAATGGATCTAGCACCTAGAGCACCTAAAAAATAATTTCATAAAAACTTTATGAGGACCTCTTTAATGAGTTGGGGAACCTTCCCGTATACTCACATGATTTTTTAGCACGCATTTTTCTGTATTTACAAACCCTTTTTTAAGAATCACCTAAATTTTCCAATTTTTCGTGTGTATTAGCCCATGGATATAGTGCTTCGGAGCACTTAAAAAAATTTCTTAAAAAACTTTAAGAGGACATCTGTAAGAGTTGGAGAACCACCATATATATACTTACATCTTTTTTAACGCCAATTTCCACATTTTGAATCCCTTTTTTTAAAAATTACCCAAATTCCTCATTTTTCGTGTGTAGCACATTGATCTGGAGACTCGGAGCACGCAAAATATTTTTATGATATGTGGACCCCAGTAACGAGTTAGGGAACAACAACATATACTCACATCATTTTTAACACCTATTTCCACAGTTACATGTCCTTTTTTTAGAAATTACGCAAGTTCGTCAATTTTTCGTGTGTTAACACATGGATGTGGCACCTCGAATCACCCAAAAAAAATTCTGAAAAAAAAAACATTATGAGGACCTCTGTAATGAGTTAAGGAACAACCACGTATGCTCACACTATTGTTTTAACACATATTTCCGTATTTATATGTCTTTTTTAGAAATTACACAAATTTGTCAATTTTTCATGTGTATTAGCCAATAGATTTGGCGCCTTGGAGGACCCAAAAAAAATTCTAAAAAACCTTATGAGGACCTCCGTAATGAATTTGGTAACCAACACGTATACTCACACAATTTTTTTAACTCTTATTTCTACGTTTACAGACCCTTTTTGTAATTACGCTAATTCACCAATTTTCGTATGTATTAGCCGATAGATCTGACGCAATCCAAAAAAATTTACTGAATTTATTTTGTGACGACCTCTGTAATGAGTTGGGAATTACCACGTATACTCACACCATTTTTTTAACACCTATTTTCGCATTTACATGCCTTTTTCGGAATTATGCAAATTCTTCAATTTTTTGTATGTATTAGTACATGGATCTGACGCATCAGAGCATCTATTTCCGCATTTACATGTTTTTTTTAGGAATTACGCAATGTATTAGTTATATACCGTGAGTTTACGATATTTTTTTATGCATTAAACTTGAAGTTTTGCACGAGTCTTAGGCATTTTGGTACTAGATGTGATGGTATTTTAATCTTAGAAATAGGTTTCGGATCACCAATTTATATTGAGTCACTATTATTCTCTTTAAATAACCATCATTTGTAAAAATCTCCAATTTATATTTAGTTAATATCATCATATACTAGAAAACCTTGTTGAATTATGCATATTTGTTGACATGCTTCGACCTATGAAAATTTCCCACACATCTTCCTCATAAAATAATTTTCGTAAAATTTCCAACACTTACGAATCTTAAATCCATCTCTATATATATTAAATAGATATCTTAGTGATGAGCAACTCATATCAGGAACACGCCTAATCATTTCCACTTCCTATACCAAACATGCAACAATACAAGATTTTCCATATTAATTTCTACAAAAAAAAAATTCAAAAAAAATTTGTTTGATACGAACAATTTAGCGATAAATTAGTAATGAAAATTTAATAGTGATGTTAAGTCCAGATGTAGCTCAAAAACTATAAACTAGTTATTGGGCAACGATGAACACTTGAAGAGAGATCGAAACGTTAGATGAGAAACTCATCTAACATTTTTACTCCCTTCTCCTTTGTTTTCCAGACATGTAACGGTGTCCACCAATTAAATTTGGTGGACACCTGACTATATGTCTGGTATTCAATAAATTACACACATATACGTAAACTATTTAAAACAAACATGTTGCAATAAATTTTTGAAACAAACCAGCAATATGCATCATCAATATAAATAACGATGAGATGAACGGTATAAAAAGTTATTTATATTGATGATGTATAAAACTTAAACTCATACACTAATGAGAGGAAGAAATAAATTGGGAGAGATGTAAGAGTGAAGCTAACAAATGGAATTATCAACTTGGTGAGTATGTTAATAATGAAATTGGGCGGCGGAAATATAAATATAAATAAACTGAGATTAGGGTTTCAAATTGGAGTTTATTTGGGCTTGGAAGTTTCAATACTGTAAGGCCCATATTATTTTAGGTATTTGTAATTTTTATAAAAAAAAAATCTTATTACATAATAGTGGTATTGGTCGTGCTTTAATCTCTGTGATATTTTTTATTTTCGAGATATAAACTATGTGAGCTTTGATGAATATTTTTAAGGCATAATACATAAATGTGTCTTTTAACTTGGGTTTAGCTGACATTCATGTCGTCTGACTTTGAATGTACACAAGTAGATACTTAAACTTGTATAAAATTGAACAAATAGACACATGTGTCCTACGTGGCGTCTAACATGACAATTTTGTGTCCTATGTGGCATTCTACGTATATTATTACATAATTATGCAATGTAAGAACATGATGCATAAATTGATCAAAGTTTGTCAAATTTATTTAAGGGAAAATGATCCAAAATGCCCTTAAACTATGTGAAAGGAATAAAAATGTCCTCCGTTTATAGTTTGGCTCAAAAATGCCCTTATCGTCAATACTTTGGCTAAAAAATGCCCTTAAACTATACGAAAGAAACAAAAATGTCCTCCGTTTGTAGTTTGGTCCAAAAATGCTCTTATCGTCAATATTTTGGTCCAACAATGCCCTTCTTGTTATTTAATGAGTCAAAAATGCTCATTTTTCAAATAAATATATTATTATTTTCTTTTTAACACATTCTTTTTCTAATAATACTTTTAAAAAAATTAGCAAAAGTTTATCCTACTTCAATTCAGAAAAAAATAAAAAATGAAAAATATTTCTTATTTTATTATCATTTTCTTATCGTTATATAAATATAAGTTAATGATGGATATACTATAATCTTATATATATGACATATATTATATGTCAAAATGGTACATAAAGTTATAAAAAAATATTTCCTGCATTTTTATTTGTTAAAGTGATTTTAGAAGAAAGAAAACAAGAGTAGTGTTCTTTAATAATATTTTAATTAGAAAAAAAATGTGTTTAAAGATTAAAAAAATATTCGTAAAAGGGCATTTTTGACCCATTTTGTAATTGTAAGGGCATTTTTAGACCAAATTATTGACTACAAGGGTCTTTTTGAGCCAAAGTATTGACGGTAAGGGCTTTTTTGAGCTAAACTATAAACGGAGGACATTTTTGTTCCTTTCGCATAGTTTAATGACATTTCTGACCCTTTTCCCTTTATTTAATATTCAAATCTAGTTTATTACAAGTTTGAGAAATTCTTCAATATTCTTGTCTGAACTTCCTCCTTCATCTACTGCTTCCTTAGCCAATTTTTTCCATTTATTTGCGTTCTCTTTAAGCATTATACCTTTCTCTTCCCTCATGACTTGCCTTATGGAGCTCGCGATTTCGTCTCCATTCACTACACCATTTTCTCCAGCCTTAACGCGAACTCCTGTTTGCCATACATCACTAATAAATTTCGCGTTAGTTGGTTGATCTGACCATTGGGGCATGGCCACCATCGGCACTCCCAAACTCAATGCCTCCAGAGTCGAATTCCATCCACAATGAGTAAAGAAACATCCAACAGCTGGATGTGACAACACATCGAGTTGAGGGCACCAATTCACAATTAGACATTTCTCTTTCGACTTGGACATGAATTCCTCTGTAAGTTTGTTCTCTTCTGTAGCTCTAACAACCCACAAGAAGTAGAAATCACTCATCATCAATCCTGAAGCTACAACAGAGCCAATTTCTCTCGAGTCTAACCACTTCATACAAGTTTCACTGTTAGGTTTGAAGAGACTCAAACCGTATTCTTTGTCATCTTTCAGTCGCTTGTCAAGATACATTGATGGAATAATTGGACCGATGGTTTTGATTCGACATTGTGTCCTTAGCCAGTCGATCACCTGTACAAAAATTCAGCAACAGAAACCTCAGATTAGTTATTAAGTATAACACTATGTAAGGATGTGTGTCATTTTATTTCCATTATTTAAATATCACTCTTCTTTTTAGTCCGTCACGGAAAGAATTAGAAACTTTCTATAATAAAAAACTCTTAAGTTTTAAACTTCTAATTTATTCTTGATACATTGCTCTTCTAGTCAGAGAATGTCATAACATAATTAAGACCTACAACTTCGTAGTTATTATTTATGTATCAAGTAATTCTTTACTCTTCGATAAGGGTTGAGTTCTATCAGAGTTGTAAAAGGGTAGCTCAGTGCACTAAGCTCTCACAATACACAGGGTCCGAGGAAGGACTAGATCACAAAAGTCTATAGTTTGTAGCCTTATCCTGCATTTCTACAAATAAAAGCCTACAACACAGTGACCGATGGGATTTGAACCCTCAACCAAGAGGGTAATATAACTTACCAAGCCCCTCTTTTGACACTAGATCAACCAACATCACACTTTATATGGTTTCACAACTCATATTTTCGGATTTTTCAATTCAAATACAGGATCCGCCCAAAAATTACTAGGTTCCCGAGAACTCCCATCCAACCCCATGAACACGCCCTTCCTTGTCCACCTCCCGCGAACTCATGATTTCTTCATCACATATATACATCTTACTTTCTGGTCACATGAAAACAATTTTATCAGTTATATCAAGACTCTCCTTTTCTATCAATCATTACAAGACAACAATTTTACCAGTCACGCCAAAGCACAATTTACTAACAACAAGAAGAGATTGGGGGGGGGGGGGATTTACCTCCTTCTCCAACACATCAAATGAGTTGAACAAAAGCCAATCTGCTTTCTTGAAATTGATATTCCTGCTAAACACAAGTTTCCTAAGAGATGGATACAAATCACTTTGACACACAAAAGAAGGCAAATCTTGTTTTTGCAACAATGGAAGTGAAGGCAAACAAACACCATCATCAAAAACACAAACTTTATTTTTTTCTGGATCCAAATGATAATATACAACACTAAGAGCACAAGATTGTGTAAAAAAAGCAGCCCCTTTTAATCCTAATTCATGTGCCAAATCAATTGCCCATGTTGTTATCGAATCGAAAACAAGAACCTTCACAGGATACTCAGAATCAGACAATTCCTCAACAATATTTGTCAAATTTTTTGATACCAAAACATGAAACCATTCAAGAAAAAGATCATAACTTTCTGGTGGGGTTTCATCATTATGTGGAATAGAGTGAATCTTGATTGAACCAGTTTCTAAAATTGGCATAGATTTGGTAACAGAGTCTATGGTGATTAAGGTCACTTTAACTGATCCTTTTGCTGTTAATCTTTTGGAAAATTGAACCATTGGGTTTATGTGACCTTGTACTGGGAATGGAAGAACTAAAACATGAGATTTGTTGGTTTTTTCTTCCATTTTTTGCACTAATTTTACTCTTTGTAACTTGTAAGTTTATCTATCTCAAGAAAATAAGACCTAAAGTTTTTTTTTTTTTCTATTTGGATAAGAATGAGGGGAAAAAACACCTTAGTTTTAAGAGGGAAGTTTGACCACGTATAGTCACACATTCATACACTACCGTTTTAAAAAGAATGTCATTTTTTGATAATTTTTTAGTTTTGATTTTTCACGATATGCTTATGATCATAAAATTAAAAGATATTCTAATAAATCTTACATATAATAGATATAACATATCAAATTGATTCCAAAAAAACTTGTTTTTTAAAGTGAATATTATTATAGAGCATGATTCTATAACCTCCGCTTAAATGGAAAAAGAAAAAGTCTATGTGGTTTTAAATAAAATGCCACATCAAAATTCTGAATAACAAGTTCATACCTTTTATTACGATACATTATGAAACAATAATAAAATTCGAAATTTTGAAGCATTGGTAAAGCAAATGTTTTATGAATATACTCAATTTAGTGCATTACAAGTTTGAAAGAAATTCTTCAATATTCTTATCAGAACTCCCTCCTTCATCTACTGCTTCTTTAGCTAATTTTTTCCATTTCATTGCATTCTCTTTAAGCATTATACCTTTCTCTTCCTCCATGACTTCCCTTATGGAACTCGCGATTTCGTCTCTATTAACTACACCATTTTCTCCAACCTTAACGCGAACTCCTGTTTGCCATACATCACTAATAAATTTCGCGTTAGTTGGTTGATCCGACCATTGAGGCATAGTCACCATTGGCACTCCCAAACTCAATGCCTCGAGGGTTGAATTCCATCCAGAATGAGTAAAGAAACATCCAACTGCTCGATGTGCCAATACATCGAGCTGACGGCACCAATTCACAATTAGTCCTTTTTCCGATAACTTGGACATGAATTCCTCAGGGAGTTTGTTCTCTTCTGTAGCTCTAACAACCCACAAGAAGTAACATTTGCTCGTCATCAATCCCAAAGCTAGCTCCTCCATTTGTTGCTCGTCAAGGCTGGCTAAACTTCCAAATGATACATACACAACAGAGCCAATTTCCTTTGAATCTAGCCACTTCATACAAGTTTCACTATTAGGCTTGAAGAGACTCAAACCATATTCTCTGTCATCCTTTAGTCTCTTGTCAAGATACATCGATGGAATAGTTGGTCCGATAGTTTTGATTGGGTATCGAGGCCTTATCCAATCGACTACCTGTACAAATTCATGGTTTGATTTAGATTGATTTTCCTCTAGAAAGATATGAAACTACTTAAGTCAGTTTTTTAAATAGGCGGAATAACTTGGGAGACTCTTATACTTGGCTCGAATTGTCAACTAGACCTTTCTACTCATAATTTTGCCAATTGAACACTTAAACTCAATGAAACACAATATTTTAAACCCCTCTGACCTTTCACCAATCCTATGTGGCAACTTAATAGTCGAGGTGGAACAAACGTGTGATCTCATGCGTTAAAAGAGCATAAACAGAAAAATTTGAGACTAAAATTAATTAAAAGAAAAGAAAAAATGAATAAAGAGACAAATCTTCTTTTCCCCATTTTCTTTTCTTTTCTTTTCTACCCAACATCATTGTTGTTCTTCCCCATAGTCCCCATTTTTCTTTCTTGTTCCCTTTCCCCATTTTTATAATCTTTAATATGTTTGGAAAAAGTATTTTAGAAATCTTTTTCTAGAAGTAGTTGCTTCGGTCTTTGTAAGATAAAAATATATGAAGAGAAGCTATTGGGGGAATGGGGAGGGGTAATTTACAGGCGGCTAGGTGATATAGATCTGATTATTTTGGAAAGTGAAGAATGATTATTTTATGTTTTTGTAAAATTAAGTGGAACATGTATATTTATTAGAACATATTAAGATATTTTAGTGTGGTTCATTGACATTAATGGAGGAAACAAAGTCGCAATGGTTTAAGTGGTGGATGAAGACCTTGGTAAAAAAATATGGCGAAAAATTATGGACAATGAAAACTTGGAGAACAATGATATTTTTTTTTTTATTTAAGGTAGTAATAACTAGTAAGGAATAAGGATGTAAGATGACAATGGTGTCTTTGATGAAAAAAGTGGAGGGAGATGGTTAATCATAAAGTTAGTATGAGGAAGAAACGGAGTGAAAAAGAAAAATAATGAAAATTTTAAATAAGTAAAAAATAAGTGAAACGAAAAAAGTTTAAATTTCTTAAAATAAAGTAAAAATAAGTGGCGTGTCACTAAAAGTCTAATGTGGATCATGACATGTCATTTTCATGGTGTGTTTGAAGTGCACATGAAGTCAAAAGGATTCAAAAGATTGTGTTTCATTGAGTTTAAGTGTTCAATTGGCAATATCGTGAGTAGAAAGATCTAGTTGACAATCCGAGCTAAGTATAAGGGCCTCCCGGGTCATTCCGCCTTTTAAATATTAAAACCAAACAAATTAGGTATAGTCACATGGTAATAAAGAAAATAGATCTAGATCTACTCCTCTACTTTGGACTATATGGAGCATAGTATTGACCAATTGTGAAATCTCACGTATAGTGATAAGATTAAGAATGAAGATATACATGACAAGGTAGGTGTAACATCCGTGGTAGACAAGATGAGGGAAGTCAAACTAAGATGGTTCAGACATGATAATATATGCGTAGATTTGTTGAGAATATAATTAAATAATAAAAGTGTATTCTCTCTAACAACTTAAATTTTTAGATGAGATGATCACACACTTTAACATGGTATCAGAGCAGACAGAGGTCCTGAGATCGAATCTCACCACCACCCAAATCAAAATTGAATTTCCATGTGCTTAGCCTCACACACTTTAACAAGATTCTACCCTTCTTTGAGCTCTACTAACACAAGTACTCCCTCTGTTCCTAATTACTTGTCGACTTTTTCTTTTATAGTTATCCCTAATTACTTGTCCATTTTGACAAATTAAGAAATGACAATTTTTTTTACCTATTATACCCTCAATTAAATGACTAATTACTTAGAAAAATGTAGAACTTTTCATTCACTTCATAATTAATAGGGGTAAAATGATAAATTCACTATGTCATTAATTATTTTCTTAGTATGTGTGTTAATTCAAAAGTGAACAAGTAATTAGACATTGAGGGAGTATATGAATGGAGTGGACCTAAAGGATTACATTGAGATAAGAGAATAGTTACCTCCATTTCCAATGCATTAAATGTGTTGAAGAAAAGCCAATCTGCTTTCTTGAAGTTGATGTTCTGATTAAAGATAAGTCCTCTAAGAACTGGATACAAATCAGTATCATAGATGAAAGTAGGCAAATCTTCCTTTGCTAGCAATGGAAGTGAAGGCAAAGAGACATCAGAGCCATCAAAAGAAATTTTGGTTGTCTCTGGATCCATATGGTAGTATATGGCACTAAGACAACAAGATTGTGTGAAAAAAGCAGCCCCTTTTAGTCCTAATTGATGTGCAAGATCAATTGCCCAAGTTGCCATCGAATCGAAAACAAGAACTTTCACAGAGTACTCTGAATCAGATAATTTCTCAACAATTTTTGTCAAATTTTTTGATACCAAAAGATGAAACCATTCAAGCATTTGGTCAATATTTTGTGGTGGAGACTCATCATCATGAGGAATGGACTCAATATTGATTAAACCAGACTCCTTTGGCATGTTCTTGCTAATAGAGTAAATGGTAACTAATGTCACTTTATTAACTCCTTTTGATGCCAATCTTTTGGAAAATTGAACCATTGGATTTATGTGGCCTTGTACTGGGATTGGGAGAACTAAAATATGAGATTTGTTGGATTTTTCTTCCATTTCTGCACTATACTCTTACCTGACTTAAAGTTACTGCTATCTATATAAAGAGCTGGGCAAGAATATATATTTAGTGTTAAATTGGTTATTTTTTTATTCAGTAGTCAATTATTAATTATTGAGCATGTGTAAGGAGATGTGGCTTTCCATGAACTATATAGAGGTGGTTGCGTATCACGCCCCCCCCCCCCCGGGGTATAGAGGGGACAATTCAAAAATTGGATGCGATGACATCTATTT
>JAJOOO010005014.1:0-33414 GCA_029582685.1 Solanum piurae
TACATGTCAGTATTTTGAGCTATTCAGTATTTCAGTCATAATGTATTCAGTTATATATGCCTCAGTTTATGAATGCATCATTATCAGATTAATTGTTGCATTCTCAGTTTTGCATGTTCAGTTTTGAGCTATCCATTATATACAGAAACTCAGTCATAATGTGTTAACCACTTAATCTATTGGAAGTAGCATAATACCGAGTTGGACTAGGATTCAGCGTACCCATATAGCCCCAGAACTACGAGCCACGTAGGTGTAAGTCCCCTATGTGTGCAACATCAGTTTAGTGATCACGCCAGTCATGCCTCTATACCTTTGGCCGGGTATATTGGGTCCTCTCGATGGGGCGTGTACATTGGACTCCACATTTAGCTCATGTGGTTTTATTATCGGTTATTAGTAGCTCCCACAGTTCACTCAGATTCTATTGCATTGACCTCATTTACAGTACAGTTGGTATTCAGTTTCAGCATGTTATAAATTTGGTCATTGCATTCAGTTAGCTCGGTATTCAGTATCTATATAATGTTCAGATTATGCTCTTACTTATTGTTTGTTCAGTTATATGTTTATTTCAGCTTTATTCTATCATGCATGCTCAGTACCTTTCAAGTACTGACGCATACTATGCGCTACATCTTCTCGTGATATAGGTTCAGGTTCTCAGTATCCAGATCACGCTTAGATCAATTCCCGATCTTCAGTTCAGCAAATTAGTAGTGGTGAGTCCTCATCCTCCGAGGACCAAAGACATGATATCCTTACTGCTTTCAGTTTTTAGTTTCAGTTTTGCTAGATCTAGTTGGGGCATGTCTCAACATTTCTACTCAATTTAGAGGCTTATTTCAGACATAGTTAGATTCATCTTAATATTGAGTTAATATTTTCTTTGTGTTAAACTCATCAGTTTTCATTCATTTCAGATTCAGTATACGGGTATTCCCCATCATTTCAGATTTATTTATGATTATAGCTTCCGCATTAGTTTATTATCTTTAGTATGCTCATGATCATGCCAGCAGGGTTAGCTTGGGATCACTTGTGGTCCTAGTTCCTGGGTCCGCGTCTCGGGGGTAGTCTCGGGGCGTGACAAAAAGTCTCTTAATTTACTTGGTGTCTAAGATTCTTATTTGGACTCAATTAGATTCTGATAATGGAAAGTCTTAAATTAAGAGTA
Organism: Solanum piurae; assembly: GCA_029582685.1. Classification (NCBI taxonomy): domain Eukaryota; kingdom Viridiplantae; phylum Streptophyta; class Magnoliopsida; order Solanales; family Solanaceae; genus Solanum; species Solanum piurae. The sequence continues at coordinate 1,178 of JAJOOO010005014.1, forward strand.
AACCTCTTTCCTACAAAGTTAATTAATGCCCAAGACTCGAACCTGACACTTTTGGTTAAGAATGAATGAATACTAACTTCTACTCCACATAAATCCTTGTTTGTAGAACTCAAAAAATAAATCAAACATATAACCAAATATTAAAGAGAAAGTAATTAATGTTGTTATTAGTACCAACAAATAGTTTTGGTTCGATGTATATGGTTTAACCATCTTTAACCAGAGGTCTCGGGTTTGAGCCTTGTGTAATAAGAACATTTTGTTAGAGAGTGTCCCTCAAAATTTGAATTAGTTAGGATTTAATAAGCTATATTAAAAACCAAGTGAAAATAATATTAATTACAATTTAATACTATCATCATATATCAAAAGGAAAACTAGTAAAAAAATATAATCTAAATTACATACAGTTTTTTCCTTCAATAAAATTACCATTATCAACAAAAAATGACTATTAAATAATAGGACAGAAAAAAACATAAAAGATGATACTTTATATGTAGAAAACACAAAATAGATAAAAAGTAAATATTTTCACTGAGGAGATTGAGAGGTTTTTGAGTAACATGTGGAGGACTGATGAGCCTTATCGCATAAACTTTGAGATCACCCTCATATTGTTTTTGAAAAATATATATTTTCCATAAGTACAAAAAGAAAAAGTTTCTTAATTTACTAGGTGTCTGGCATTCTTAGTGGAACTCAATTAGATTCGGATAATGGAATGTCCTAAATTGAGGGTAAACCTCTTTCCTACAAAGTTAATTCATGCTTAAGACTCGAACCTGGCACTCTTGGTTAAGGATGAATGAATACTAACTTCTACTCCACGCCAATCCTTGTTGATAGAACACAACAAATAAATCAAACATATAGCCAAATATTAAAGAGAAAGTAAATTAAATTATTATTAGTACCAACAAATAGTTGTGGTGAGATGTATATAGTCTATTCATCCTTAACCAGAGGTTTCGGGTTTGAGCCTTGTCTATGAAGAAATTTTTGTTAGAGAGTGTCCCTCAAAATCTGAATTACTCGGGATACAATATGCTATATTGAAAACGAAGTGAAAATAATATTAATTACAATTTAGTATTATCATAATATACCACAAGGAAAACTAGTAAAGTAATATAATCTAAATTACATACAATAGTTTCCTTCAAAAAAAATTATTATTATCAACAATAAATGAATATTAATCAATAGGAAAAAAACATACATGACGATACTTTATATGTAGAAAACACAAAATAGATAAAAAGCAAATGTTTTCACTAAGGAGATTGATAGGTTATTCACTAAAATATGGAGGATTGATGAGCCTAATCTCATAAACTTTGAGATCACTCTCATATTCCTTTTGAAAAATATCTAATTTTCATAAGTACAAGAAGAAAAAGTCTCTTAATTTACTTGGTGTCTAAGATTCTTATTTGGACTCAATTAGATTCTGATAATGGAAAGTCTTAAATTAAGGGTAAACCTCTTTCCTACAAAGTTAATTAATGCCCAAGACTCGAACCTGACACTTTTGGTTAAGGATGAATGAATACTAACTTGTACTCCACGAAAATCCTTGTTTGTAGCACATAACAAATAAATCAAACATATAACCAAATATTAAAGAGAAAGTAATTAATGTTGTTATTAGTACCAACAAATAGTTTTGGTTCGATGTATATGGTCTAACCATCCTCAACCAGAGGTCTCGAGTTTGAGCCTTGTGTAATATGAAAATTTTGTTAGAGAGTGTCCCTCCAAATCTGAATTAGTTAGGATTTAATAAGCTATCTTAAAAACCAAGTGAAAATAATATTAATTACAATTTAATATTATCATCATATATCAAAAGGAAAAATAGTAAAAAAATATAATCTAAATTACATACAGTTGTTTCCTTCAATAACATTATCATTATCAACAAAAAATGATTATTAAATAATAGGACAGAAAAAAAACATAAAAGACGATACTTTATATGTAGAAAACACAAAATAGATAAAAAGTAAATATTTTCACTAAGGAGATTGAGAGGTTTTTGACTAAAATATGGAGGACTGATGAGCCTAATCGCATAAACTTTGAGATCACCCTCATATTCTTTTTGAAAAATATCTAATTTCCATAAGTACAAAAAGAAAAAGTTACTTAATTTACTAGGTGTCTGACATTCTTATTGGAACTCAAGTAGATTCGGATAATGGAATGTCCTAAATTGAGGGTAAACCTCTTTCCTACAAAGTTAATTCTTGCCCAAGACTCGAACGTGACACTTTTGGTTAATGATGAATGAATACTAAGTTCTACTCCACGACAATCCTTGTCGGTATAACATATTAAATAAATCAAACATATATCTAAATATTAAAGAGAAAGTAAATTAAGTTATTATTAGTACTAACAAATAGTTGTCGTGAAATGTATATGCTCTATCCATCCTTAACTAGAGGTCTCGGGTTTGAGTCTTTTCTATGAAGAAAATTTTGTTAGAGAGTGTCCCTAAAAATCTGAATTAGTCAAGATACAATATGCTATATTGAAAACCAAGTGAAAATAATATTAATTCCAATTTAATATTATCATCATATACCACAAGGAAAACTAGTAAAATAAATATAATCTAAATTACATACAATCGTTTCCTTCAAAAAAATTATTATTACCATCAATAAATGAATATTAATTAATAGGACAAAAAAAAAACATACATGACGATACTTTATATGTAGAAAAAACAAAATAGATAAAAAGTAAATGTTTTAACTAAGGAGATTGAGAGGTTATTCACTAAAATATGGAGGATTCATGAGCGTAATCTCATAAATTTTGAGATCACCCTCATATTCTTTTTGAAAAATATCTAATCCTCATCAGTACAAGAAGAAAAAGTTTCTTAATTTACTTGGTGTCTGACGTTCTTATTGGGACTCAATTAGATTCGGATAATGGAATGTGATCACTGATTCGATAGTTGAGTAATACTCATTTAGATAATATAAATTGCATGAATCCTGGTAAGAGCTGCAGCCTTGGAGTTTACCCAATCATTGTTTTAAACTCTTGAAATTGAATCGCCTTTGTTTAATTCTGTTTAACTTTTAGACTATATAATAAATCATTCTTGAAATCATGATATCACTTGTGCTTAGCTGAAAATATTGGAACAATCGAGGTTCTAATCATAAGTCCCTATGGGTACGATACCCGACTCTTTATAAGAGCCACTTTAATACTTGAACGACCACGTGCACTTGCGTGTGTGATTGGGCACAACAAGTTTTTGGCACCGCTGCCGGGGACTTTAGAATTAGGAATTATTTAATTTTTCTGATTTCCAAATTTAAAAAAAAATCAAGTGTTGACAACCTGATCTTAGCAATTCCTTATTGCAGGTTTTACTGAAAATCCAAACTGGACGATGATCAAGGATTGATGGAGCCTCTAGCTGAACCGGAAAGATCCGTTCACTACCGGAGAAGGCAAAGAAAACTCACTGACCCAGTCCCTCTTGTTGCTAGTGAACCAACATCTCCAGTAGAAAGAGTTGAGCAAGAGGAACCTGTAGTAATGGCTCATATAAAGGTAAGAGACATGGAAATCCCACGTACCACCAGTGTGACATCATGCATTAAGAAACCTGCAGCTCGTGGAAGCTTTGAACTGAAGCAGAGTATGATGCAACTATTGCACACTAATGGGCAATTCACTAATCTATCGCACGAGGATCCAACATTCCACATCCAAAACTTCGTCGATATCAGTGATACTTACACTCCAACTGAAGGAAACGAGGAATATGTGAGGGTCATTTTATTCCCCTTTTCTATGCTTGTGAAAGCAAAAAGATGGTTGAATTCTGAGCCTGCTAACTTTGTCACTTCTTGGAATGACCTAGCACAGAAGTTCCTCAACAGATTTTTTCCATCTGGAAAAACAACTACGTTGAGGAGTGACATCTTAAGTTTTAGACATAAAGCAGGAGATAACTTGTACCAAGCTTGGGACAGGTTTAAATCGATGTTGATGAGTTGTCCACATCATCATCAATCTAATGAGACGTTGGTCCATACTCTCATTGGAGGATTGAAGCCTAACACCAAAATTTTACTTGATTAAGCTGCATGTTGTCAGGCTTTGGAGAAGACATATGCTGAGTTATTCACCTTGTTGAACAAGATCTCATAGGGTAACGCCGAATAGAACGGATGAGGGATGAAACCGGTGATACAAAAAACTGTAGGTATGCTGGAAGTAGATGGAGTGACTACTTTAATTGCACATATTGTTGCGATGCAAAACATGATGAACACCCTCTTCAATAATCTAGCATTAGAATAACAACCCACTCAGGTGAATGCAGTCCAACAACCACCAACTTGGTGTGAAATCTGCGGAGGTGGTGATCATAGTGTAGAGGTATGTGGTGCAAACTCGGATTCTATGAATTTTTAGGTAATGCACAACGAGGAGGAGGCCAACAGAACTATTGAAACTTGTACAATCCAAGCTAGCGCAACCATCCAAATTTTTCTTGGGGTGGTAATCAAAATCAGGCTCAAGGACAAAATCAATATAGACCCCAGGGAAATGCGCAAGGGTACCAACCACAAGTCCAACATGAACAGCCAAATAAGCAATCTAGTAACATAAGCATCGAGGAGATTCTTTAAAAGATTATGGTTGGTCAAGCCCAGTTAGCTGCTGAAGCAAGAAACAACCAGTTGGCTATACAGAATCTGAAGAAACAATTCGGGCAGTTTTCTAGTGCCCAAAACTCACGACCGCAAGGAGAGTTACCGGGAAACACTGATCCAAATCCCAAGCAGGTAAACGCGGTAGGTACGCTCAGTGGTTTGCAAAAAGAGGAGTTAGCTCCTAAGAAAAGAAACACTGATGCTGTGAGTAAAGAGAGTGAACCCAAGGACAGTGAGGTTGTTGCACAAGAAGAAAGAGTGCAACCAATAGTGTAACCACCTCTTCCATTCCCTCAAAAGTTCAACAAACAGAAGGAGGATGAATATTTTGGTATGTTTTTCTCTCTTTTAAAACAAGTTCACATTAACTTGACATTGGTAGATGTTTTGCAGGGTATACCCAGGTATGCTAAATATGTGAAGGAGATTGTGGCAAATAAAATGAGGCTGACTGAATATGAGACAGTTGTACTTACTGAAGAGTGCAACTCTCGAATCCAAAATAAGTTGTCCACCAAACTGAAAGATCTGGGTAGCTTTACAGTTTAGATCACTATATAGGGCAGAGAATCCATGCGCGAGGATTGTGTGATCTAGGAGCCAGTATCACTTTGATGCCAACTTCGTTGTACAAAAAGCTAGGGTTGGGTAGTCCTAAACCTACTACCATCATCTTATAGTTGGCTGATAGATCTGTTGCTAGGCCTGAGGGTGTTATAGAGGATGTCTTAGTGCAAGTGGGATCGTTGATATTCCCAGTAGACTTTGTTGTGATGAATTTTAAGCCAGATCCTGAGGTCCCATTCATCTTAGGAAGACCTTTCTTGGCTACTAGGCGGGCTATGATAGATGTAGCAGCTCGGTAACTCACTATGCGGGCACATGATAAATTTGAGGTGTTCGATGTGTACAAGGAATTAAAGCTACCAGCTGTTTATGAAGAGTTGTCTTCCATAATTGTGATAGATCTTGAGGCAGAGGATCGATACATTGCTTCCAAGGATCCTTTAGAGCGAGTGTTAGTAGGAGATGGTATTTATGGGGATGCCGAGGCACAAGAAATGGTGCAATTTCTTGATGTGGCACTTGTAGGTACATTCGGAGATTGTTGGGAGCCTTTAAATAGGTGTTGGGTCCTCCACCAAAGCCCTCCATTGAAGAAGCACCCCATCTGGAGTTAAAAGCATTGCCAGCCCACCTCAGGTATGTATTTTTGGGTGAAGTTAAAATATTATCGATTATTTTGTCTGCAACATTGTCTGATGCACAGGTGGAAGCAACATTAATCATCTTGAAGAAGAGAAAAGCAGCGTTGGGTTGGCAAATGTCCGACATCCATGGAATTATTCCTGCATTGTGCATGCATAAAATCTACATGGAGGAAAGGGAAAATGCCGAGTGCACAACATCAACAGAGACTAAATCTAGTGATGAAGGATGTGGTGAGAAAAGAGGTGATCAAGTGGTTAGATGCAGGGATTGTGTACCCCATATCGGATAGTAAATGGGTGAGTCCAGTATAATGTGTGCCCTAGAAGGGCAGAATGACTGTGGTAACTAATGAGAAGAATAAATTGATACCCACAAGGATAGTAACTGGGTGGCGTATCTGCATGGACTACAACAAGTTAAATGATGCCACTAGAAAGGACCATTACCCGATGCCTTTTATTGATCATATGTTGGATAGACTGGCGGGTCAGGAATATTATTGTTTCCTGGATGGCTACTCAGGGTACAATCAAATTCTTATTGAACCAGAGGACCAGGAGAAGACCACCTTCACTTGTCCGTATGGTACTTATGCGTTCAAGCTCATGCCATTCGGATTATACAATGCACCAACGACATTTCAGAGATGCATGATGGCAATCTTTCATGATATGGTGGAGGATTTTGTTGAACTGTTCATGGATGATTTCTCGCTGTTTGGTGAGTCTTTTGAACTTTGTTTGACTAATCTTGACAGGGTTCTTGCCAGGTGTGAAGAAATCAATTTGGTGTTGAACTTGGAGAAGTGTCACTTTCTAATTCGAGAGAGAATTGTTTGGGGCACAAAATCTCCAAGAATGGGCTGGAAGTTGACAAAGCCAAAGTGGAGGTTATTGAGAAGTTGCCACCACCCATCACAGTGAAGGGAGTTAGAAGTTTCCTGGGACATACTGGGTTCTACAGGAGATTCATCAAGGACTTCTCTAAGACTGCAAGACCCATTTGCAACCTATTAGAGAAAGAGATAAAGTTTGTATTTGATGAGAATTGTTTATAGGAATTTGAGCTGTTAAAGAAGAAGTTGATAAAAGCTCCTATTCTAATTGCTCCACACAGGGTGCTTCCATTCGAGCTTATGTGTGATGCAGTGATATACTGGTTGGGGCAGTGCTTGGGCAGCGAAAGGATAGGATGTTTCATTCCATATACTATGCTAGCATGACACTTGATGCAACCCAGTCAAATTATACTGTCACTGAGAAAGAGATGTTGGCATTCGTGTTTGCATTTGATAAGTTCAGGTCAGACCTGGTAGGAACCAAGGTTATAGTCTACACTGATCATGCTTCAATCCGGTACTTGTTTAATAAAAAAGATGCCAAGCGGAGGCTGATTAGGTGGATTCTGCTATTGCAAGAGTTTGATCTAGAGATAAGAGATAGGAAGGGAACTGAGAACCAAATATCTGATCATATGTCTAGATTGGAGGATTTATCTCATATGAAGAATGAGGGGCAGATTCGCGAAGAGTGTCCTAATGAGCAATTGCTTGCTTTGGACCTTGCTCTAGTGCCTTAGTATGCTGACATTGTTAACTTTCTGGTGAGTGGTTAATCTCCACCTGGGGCCTCAACACATCAAAAGCAGAGGATGAAGTATGATGCATGCTTCTATGTTTGGGATGAGCCCTTCTTATTCAAGTAAGGATCTGATCAAATGGTGAGAAGGTGTGTAACTGAACAGGAGGCAGCACAAGTGTTGGAGAGTTGTTACTCTTAACCATATGGTGGGAACCATGGGGGCGAACGCACTACACATAAGGTATTGCAATCTGGTTTCTTTTGGCCTACTCTTTTTTAAGATCCTGCTATGTTTGTAAAGGGTTGTGATCAGTGTCAAAGGATGGCCACCATTTCTAGAAGGCATGAGATGCCATTGAGCAATATACTGGAAGTTCAAATCTTTGACGTTTGGAGGATAGACTTCATGGGACCATTCTCGTCGTCCCGTGGTAATCAATACATCTTAGTAGCAGTGGACTACGTGTCCAAGTGGGTGGAGGTTGTTTCATTACCATCCAATGATTCAAAGGTGGTCGTGAAATTCATCCTGAAGCACATCTTCACCAGGTTCGGATCTTCAAGAGCCTTGATCAGTGATGGAGGTACGCACTTTATTAATAGTTTAGTGCACATTTTGTTGGCTAAATATGAGGTAAGACACAAGGTTGCTACAACGTATCATCCCTAGACTAGTGGGCAGGTAGAAGTGTCTAATAGAGAAGTGACGTAGATCCTCCAAAAGACTGTGAATTTCCAAAGGAAAGATTGGGCTGACAAATTAGATGATTCTTTGTGGGCATACTGGACTGCATACAAGACACCGATAGGGACTTCTCCTTATCGAATGGTGTTTGGAAAAGCATGTCACCTCCCAGCTGAATTGGAATATAAGGCATACTGGTGATTAAAAATTTGAATCTGGATGCTAAGTTAGTTGGAAAGAAGAGGATAACACAGCTGCATGAGTTAGAAGAATTCAGGCTTCACGCCTATGAGAATGCTAAGCTGTAAAAAGAGAAGACCAAAAGGTAGCATGACAAGCATATTGTGTCACGCACCTTCGAGCCTGGTCAATTAATGATGTTGTTTAACTCACGATTGAAGTTATTCCCTGGAAACCTTCGATCTAAATGGAGTGGTCCTTTTGAAGTTGTGAGGATGACCCAACATGGTGCAGTACAACTAAGAAACAACGATAAGAGCTTTACTTTCCTTGTGAATGGGCAACGGGTCAACCACTATTTCAGAAATGATGTTGATCGTGAGATTGAAGCTCTCAAATTGAATAACGAGTGAGTCATGAGGTTAGTCATGTTGTGACGTTAAATCAGGCGCTGCACGGGAGGCAACCCGTGACCCCTTGTAATAGTTAGGATTTCTATTCCTTTGTTTTGTTATTTCAATTCATAGGAATTACTAAAAAAAAGATATATTCAGAAAAGTACAAAAATATGAGTCGTGCCACGATCAAAACTAAGGTGTTGGATGGGAGGCAACCCGCCGTATTTTTACTAATGAGTTTTGAGCTTAAAATCTGCAGGAATCAGGAATTTTGACCCAAGGCAGCTCCGTGAAGGAGCCCCATCGCGGAGCGTGTTGCAAATTTTGCCTCGTCTGGAATTGATTTTCCAGGGCGAGGCAGAACGGTCCGTGAAGTGAGCGCATCACGGAGGGAGGCCCAAAATTTTTATTTGACGGTAACTTATGTTTACGTCAAACAGAAGGAAGCTTCGTGAAGGAGCCGCGTCGCGGAGCGTGTTGCAAATTTTTGCCTCGCCTGGAATTAATTGTCCAGGGCAAGGCAGAGGGGTCCGAATCTTCCCCGCGTCGCTCCCCTGGTAAGGTAGTTTTTTATTTTCATTAATGAAAATGGGTTTTACCCATTTTCAAAATAAAATAACTAGACCCAATCCTCTTTTAACCCCAATTTCACCAAAAATCTCCATTATTTCCCCCATTTTCACTGTGAGTTTCTACCCTCCCCTTCGCCCATATCGATTGTTAATGCTTACATCCATAACACGGAGTCAAAGCATCGATTCTCCCTCCCTTCAACTCGTCTTCATCACTCTCAGGTATGAACTTGTCCTCGAAATTCCTATTACCTGTTCATGTGGGTGCACTATTGGTATAGGTGTGGTTTGTTATTATGTGGAATTGGGAGGTATGACTGATTGTTGTTGTTACTCTCGTTGGGCCTTCGAAGACTTGAGTAGACGATCCCTTTAGTCAACATTATGTGTTTTTTCTGAATGAATGTGTGGGACTGAATGTGTTGTGTTGAACTTGTGTGGTTGGCGAATGAGGTCTATTGGGTTGAATAGTGTGGTTTATGCAATGTTGTCTATGGGTATGTTGAAATCTTGTGGAGCAATAGCTTTTGTTTGTTGTATGTGGGTTGGGGTGAATTGGTTTTTAATGCGATACACTTGGTTCAAAGATTGGAGAAATTTTGTATTGGTGGTCAGTCCATGTGTAGTGAGTATAGTATGTGTGTATGAATTTCAGCATGTGAATTCTTGAATAACACGAATGGTATTTGCTTGAATGAAATCGATTGCTTCATGTAAGCTATGTGGGATTTCGAAGTCTGAGTAGAAAGTCTCTTTGATCATGATTGAATGGTGACTAGGTCTGAAATCGTTGCATAAGTTGTTTGTTGTGAATTCTTGAGTAGCACCGACAAGTGTATGCAACATTTGGAATGGGTAGTTATTGGTGTTTGTTGTGGTTTACTTGTGTACTCCTGTGGGAAGTTTGAGTACCTAGGCAAGTGGCTGCAATGAACTAAGTGTGGAGTGGCGTGTGCACACCCACCATATTTTTATCAATGATATATAGTCATTTGGGCTGTTTTGTATGCAGGTAATCACGTCGAGCTCACAAAGACCTGGTAAGGAAGTTACCACATCGAGCCATAGGAAGCGTGTCCGGAGTGGGAATATCCGACCCACACCTACAGTCCCTAAAGGCCAAATGAGGCGGTTCAGGGTAAAAGTTGTAACCATGGAATAAAAGGCATGGTACAAAAAGCACACTGAGGCGTCGTATTTCTCTGACGTTTGTATTGACAGGGACAACTTGGTTCGGGAGTTCCCCAAGATACTTAGGCGGATCAAGGAGCTGCGTATGGAGTTCATCTTTGCCAAGCCAGAAGAGTGCAACTTGCACATGGTCCAAGAATTCTACGCCAATTGGGCGCCAGATGCAAGATCCCATTTTGTGACTGTGCAGGGAGTTAATGTGCCTATCATTCCCGCGGGTATAAATGACATATTGGGTATACCAAAGGACAAGGATCCACTAGTGTTGATAGGGTTAAACATACGCCCTCCATACCGGGCCATTAGACATACTCTATGCGGCCCACAGTCCATGGCGCAATGGACTAAGCATAATGGGAAGAGATATCACCAATCTCTTCCCTACGCTCACATGCTTAGGAAGACGTGCGTCTGGCTAAAGGTTGTCATGAACTGCTTGATATCAGTATATGCTTTGACACCTTATGGCCCAATACAATCCCTTCCTTCACTAGAAAATGAAAATTTTCCCAGTTTAGGATGAAATAAGTTTCCTCGATCTAGCCAGCACCTTATCCAAATTCTCTAGACAGCTGTCAAAACAATCATGATCTTAGGCATATTTATATGCCTAGAAATCTAATAATGCCCGTATTTAAACTAAGTTTGAATTCAATATGTGTTTGTTTATAGTCTTATAGAGTATTTTGGTTTTATATAAGCTAACAAACATGATTAGTTGTGTAGGTGAGCTTAAAGGGAGAAACGAGCACTAAAATGGACATTGGGGAACACAAAAGATTCAAATCGAAAAGAAGCAAGGACGAAAAAAGGAAGAGAAGAATTCCAAGGCATAGTCGTATCCTCTCCGCGTCGCGGAGAGGAATTATACTTTGGCTCATGAAATAAAGTTCCAGGCAGAGTACTTTGTGTCCTCTCCTCATCGCCAAGAGGGATTCTTAAATTAATTCACGAGATTCAAATTTAGGCAGAGTGGTCCGTGTAGCTACCGCGTCTCGCCCCAGGGTTCCAGATTTGGTCATTTCGACTTTAGTATAAATAGGTTAATACTTTATTTTATTAAAACATTCTTTTTCTGGGTTTTGAAGAACGAAGACTTGGAGAGATATTTCATTATTTTTAAGGTTCTTTCCTAAACTCTTTTACTTTCGATCTTTATATGATACTTAAACATTGTTTTATCGAATCTATGATTATGAGTAGCTAAATACCCTAGTTCTAGGGCTGTGGCTATAGGATGATTATAATTTATTAAGTTTTCATGAGTTAATGTCAATTATCATATGAATCTTTCTTGTGTTCTTGTTTTTTGTATTTCGTGCCTAATCACCATTAAAATAAACACATTGTCCGAATTGAACTCGGGAGAAGAATAAGAGGATAGAACGTGGGACATAAGGAGCATGATTAAATCTTAATAATTATGGTTAATTTGTATCTAGTATAGGGATATACCTAGAAACCATGCTTGGTCACTATACATGAAGAAATTGTAATGCTCGATACTTGGTCCAATTTATCCCCGCTCAATGATGTAGTTACGTTGTAATTTATCGTAGGTGATTAGAGGCCGGGAGACCATAATCATATATTTAAGGCTATGATCATTGATTCAATAGTTAATAAATACTTATTTAAATAATATAAATTGCATGAATCCTGATAAGAGCTGCAGCCCTGGACTTTACCCAATCATTGTTTTAAACCCTTGAAATTGAATCACGTTTGTTTAATTTTGTTTAACTTTTAGATTATAAAATAAATCATTCTTGAAATCTTGAAATCACTTTTGCTTAGCTGAAAATATTGGAACAATCAAGTTTCTAATCGTAAGTCCATGTGGGTACGATACCCGACTATTTATAAGAGCCACTTTAATACTTGAACGACCACGTGCATTTGCGTGTGCGATTTGGGAGCAACAACTCCCCAAATACTGAGGAGTCATCCATGAATATCTCCACAAAATCTTCAACCATATCATGAAAGATAGCCATCATGTATCTTTGGAAGGTGGCTGGAGCATTGCATAGCCCAAACGACATTCGCTTGAAAGCATATGTCCCATACAGACAAGTGAATGTAGTTTTCTCCTTGTCCCATGGTGCAATCACAATTTGGTTGTATCCTGAATTGCCATCTGGAAACAATAATATTCTTGCCCAGCTAACCTGTCCAGCATCTGATCAATAAAAGGAACCGGGTAGTGATTCTTTCTGGTGGCCTCATTCTATTTCCTATAATCCATGCATATTCGCCAACCTGTCATTGTGCTGGTTGGAATCAACTCATTCTTATCACTGGTGATCATTGTCATGCCTCCTTTTTTAGGCACACACTGAACCAGGCTGACCCACTTGTTGTCTGAAATTGGGTATACAATACCCGCATCTAGCCATTTAATCACCTCTTTAGGCACCACATCTTTCATCATTGGGTTTAGTCTGCGCTCAGGTTGTACACTTGACTTGTGGCCCTCCTCCATAAATATCTTGTGCATGCATAAGGCTGGGTTGATGCCATGTATGTCAGCCATCTTCCAGCCTATCGCCTTTTTCCGCTTTCTCAATATTTTCATAGAGGCCTCAACCTGCACTTCAGACAAAGAAGAATAAAAGATTATAGGTAAAGATTCATTGACACCTAAGAATGCATACCTGAGATGAAAGAAGAGAGCCTTTAACTGCAACTTTGGTGCTTCCTCAATTCATGGCTAGGGAGGTAGTTCCAAGACTCTTTTTAATGGCTCCACAAACCTGTGAAGCATACTTACATTCGGGACATCTAGAACGTTAGCCAACTCCTGGGCTTCAGTGTCTCCTTCAATGTCTTGCCCAATTAATAATTTCTCTAAAGGGTCTTGGGCTTCAACATATTTACCTGCCATTTCCTCATCAATGACTGTAATTGCTGACAGCTCCTCATATATTGCAGGAAACTTCATTGCCTTGTACACATCAAATACCTCTACCTTATCATAAGCCCTCATTATCAGTCTACGAGCCACCACATCAATTAACGCACCCCTGGTTGCTAAGAATGGGCGTCCCAAAATAAATGGGAGCTCTGGGTCAGGCTCAAAATCCAAGATGAAAAAGTCTACGGGGAAAATCAGAGTTCCCACTTGGACTAAGACATCCTCAATAATGCCATTTGTCCTTGCTACCGAACGGTCAGCTAACTGCAACATAATGGTTGTGGACTTGGACCTTCCTAGTCCCAACTTGAGAAACATGGACGTAGGCATCAAGTTGATACTTGCGCCCAAATCGCACAACCCTCTTGCCTCAATGCACTTACCAATATTTATCTGCATAGTAAATCTCCCTGGATCTTTCAACTTAGTAGGGAGCCTATTCTAGATACTAAAACTGTACTCCTCAGTGAGTGCCACTTTTGCATACTCAGCCAATCTATTCATTTTGGCTACTACATCTTTCACATTTTTGGAATACTTAGGAATGCCCTGCAACACATAAATCAAAGGAAAGTTAACATGTACTTGTTTGAGTAATTCAATAAACTTACCAAAACATTATTCCTCCTTCTGGTTTTTGAATTTATGTGGGAATAGAGGAGGTGGTTTTGCTTTAGGTTCCTCATTCACCCTTTGCTCACTTGGTTCTGCTTCATCTACTTGTTTTCCTTTTTTTTCAACGGCCTTTGCCTTTGTAGTTAACTCCTCCAATGGACGACCACTACGAGTACTCACAACATTTACCTGTTTAGGGTTTGGATTAGTATTTCCACGTAAACCTCCTTGTGGTCGGGAATTTTGGGCACTAGCAAACTGCCCAAACTGCTTCTCTAAATTCTTAGTCGACAGTAGATTGTTTCGGACATCTGCTGCCAATTTAGCTTGGTCGGCCATGATTAGTTTTAGCATGTCCTCCACACTCATATCACCTTGCTTGGAAGCATGTTGATTACCATGACCTTGCTGGTTTCCATGGCTTTGCTGATTGTACTGTTGTCCACTACCTTGTGTCCTGTACTGGTTCTGTCCTTGGTGTTAGGTTTGATTACCACCCCATGAAAAGTTTGGGTGATTGCGCTAGCTTGAGTTGTAGATATTGCTATAGTTGTGGTGATTTCTTACTCGCTGAGCATTACCTACAAAATGAACAGATTCTGGATTTGTTCCGCATACCTCAGCAGTGTGATCTCCACCTCCACATACTTCACACCATGTTGGTGGTTGTTGCACCATATTAACTTGAGCTTGCTGGTGTCCTAGCGATATGTTACTGAAGTGTGTGGTCATTATATTCTGCATTACTGAAATTTGTGCAGGTAAGGCTCTCACTGCATCCATTTCCAACACTCCAACAGTCTTTTGTATGACCGATTTAGCTCCTCCTTCATTCCACTCGGGATTACCCTGTGAAATTCTATGAAGCAATGTGAACAACTCAGCATACGTCTTCTCCAAAGCTTGTCCACCTGCATTAGAATCAAGTAAAAAAAATTTGTTTGGTTCCAACCCTTCAATAAAGGTATTGACCAACACTTTGTTAGCTTGATGATGATGTGGACAACTTAACAACATGGACTTAAGCCTACCCCAAGATTTATACAACTTTTCTCCTCCTTTCTGTCAGAAGCTTAATATGTCTCTTCTCAGCTTGGTTGTTTCTCGAATGGAAAAAATTGTATCAAGAAATTTCGAGCAAGATCAACCCAAGATGATATGGAATTTGCTGGCTTAGAGTTCAGCCATCTTTATGCTTCCCCTAGCAGAGAAAAGGGGAATAAGGTGAGCCTCACATAATCAGAGTTCACTCCGGTCGGGGTGCACATGTCACTGATCTTGAGGAAATTCTGAATATGAACCCGTGGGTCCTCATGAGATAGACCAGTGAACTATCCGTTTGTGTGCAATAGTTGCACCATGTTCTGCTTCAATTCAAACCTCCCACCAACGGTAGGTTTTTGAATACTTGAGGTAACATTGGTGGTCTGTAGGATTGCCACATCTCTTAGTTTCATTTCTGCCATCACTGCAGGTGTGTCTTGATCCTCCCTTGATTCTGAAGTTTCTGGTTCACTAGCGACAAGAGGAACATGATATGTGAGTGTTCTTTTCCTTCTCCGGTAACGACCAAATATCTCAGGTTCAGCTAGAGGCTCTACCAAGTCCTGGTCGTCTTCCAATGTGAAAATATGACACAACCTGTGAAATGAAAATCCAAGATCAAGTTGTCAACACTTGTACAAATAATTTAGAAACTCAAAAATTAGATATCTGCCGATTTTAAGGTCCCCGGCAGCGGCGCCAAAAACATGTTGCGTCCAAAAGCACACGCAGGCACTCAAGTAGTACGAGGACTTTTTCGAGCCGTATTATCAAACCCAAAGGACTTCAAATCAACAAATAATAACTTTATTGCATCTAAAATAAGTTTACTTATGCGATAGACAATTTCAGAAATTTGTTTATATCTACTAAGTTGAATAATCTCAAAAATTAATTACTACAATTAAACAGTTTCAAACAAGGGAATTTGCAATTTGGGAAATTATTCCAGGGTTGTAGCATATACCGATTTCAAGCATAATAATAACTCATTCTAGCATTCGACAGGTTATCTTCATTATTGACTCACAAGTTTAAATTTACAATCATGATGTCACGAACTCTAATTGCCTACCACCATTAACAGCCTAACTACATCGTAGAGTGAGGATAAGCATGAACCAATAGCGAAGCATTAAGCTATCAAATTTTATATTAATCAAACGCAGCATATAGGTATAAGCCTATCCTATATACGAAACACTCTATGTTTTACCCAAGAATGAACACACATCTCACATTCTTTGGTCTATCCCACTATTCGTCTTTCGAGTTCAAGATCGGATAATGAGTTTATTTTAATGTTGATCAGCCAATAAAATATTTAAAGAAGAATGTAAGCATAAATACGCCTAAGATCACTCCTCTTTTTCAAGCAAAACAAGGGTTTCATCGTAATAATTATTTTAAAAAGAGTGGTTAGTGTCAATTACACTGTAGAGCTTCTTTGCTTGCGTCTCACTATTCTATAAAGCTAGCCTCCATATTGTTTTGTCAACAATTTTTCACTAATATGAAATTACCCTTCCTAACCATAAGTGTATAGGTAGAAAATGTTTGTAGTATAATGTCTATAAATAGGGTTTAGTAAAATAATGTAATTCTCAATTCTACGAAAAAAATTCAAGACTTTATTTCCTAGGGTACACAATAAAAAATATTCCTACTTGAAAAAAAACAATTCAAACTCCCTTCATCTGTTTGTTTAAATCACATAATGCTACTACTAGAAGCCAGATATAATTGAATGTGTTCTTCTCTAAAAGTCCAAAATAACTACTTAATATCTTATTGCTGCAAGCATCTCTACATAAAACTACATTTTTATTTTAAAAATCTAGATACCATATGTGAGTTAAGTAGCAATTAAAGAATAATTGTTAAGTACTAAATTGTACATATTCTTCTTCTAAAAGTCCCAATAAATATTTCAAACTCCAATAATTAAATTTATACAATGCAAAAAAATCATGCTAAAAAATCTTTTGATTGGGTTTCTCAAACAAATTTTGATTTCTTTCCAAATATACGAAGTGATGTTATGAAAGTTATTAATTTTTTTACCTTTCTAATAAATCTTGTAAATTTCAAAACCGAACAAATTTTAATCTATTTCCAAATATGAGGAGATATCATAGGCAATTTATTAAATATTTTACCGTTCTAATAAATGATATTATTTTTATAGCTCAAGAAATTTTTTATATCTTTTTAAACATGAAGAATTATTTTTTGGAAGTTATTAAACAATTTACCTTTTTTGGATTAGCATGAATATATTGATTTCTTGGTCAAACTCAAATATTTTCTCTATTTATCTTGTATAAAAAGGGACCCTCTTACCTTCTTATCATCACAAATTTCTTTTGAAGATTTAGTATAAAATTCATCAAGAACCTGCCCACACCCAACAAACAATCTCTTTCCAGAACTCTACCCCTCCCACCTAATCTTTGTTCTTAAACAATAAAAAGTGAAAGTAAAAAGTTGGTGCTCATCAAAATCTTGAAAATTTGTAGTTTCAAGACATGAATTTATATGACTGCATACTCAAAGTTTGATTGTCCTAAAACCCTCTACTGGTACAGCCATGAGTTAATTTATTTACAACTTACCAAAAAAATTACTCTATGATGCATCAAATGATGTTCACACTGTAACAACATTAGGATTCACTTTTAATGAAAGAGTGCAATATTAAATGATTTGTTTTCTCCTTAAGCACAAATAGCGGAGAACTCACTCAGGCAGATGAGAAGAAATCACATAACATTTACTGTCTCTGCATTAGGCATAGAAATATGCATTGACCTTGTACTAAGAAATGACTTATATGCTTATTAGCTACTACTAATGATACTAAGATGCTTTTGAATTGAATTATAATTTTGAAGATCTATGATGAACTGGAGAAGCGCACTCTTGGTGTTGAACCTGAGCCTGAAAAAATCTACAAATGGGCACTTCTTCGGAACATGAATGAATCTTGCGATATATTAACTAGATGATAAGCATTTAAAAAACACATACTTATGACTGATGTGCAGTCTGGCTTAAGAGAGATATATACCTTATGGTTGCTGCAGAAATGTTCATTTGTAGCTTTTATCAAGCTCACATTCAACACCAAGAGTGCGCCTCTCCAGTTCATCATAGATCTTCACAATGATAATTCAATTCAAAAACATCTTAGTTATCATTAGTAGTTGCTAATAAGCATATAAGTCATTTCTGACTACAAGGTCAATGTATATTTCTAAGCCTAATCGAAAGACAGTAAATGTTATGTGATTTCTTCTCATCTGCCTAAGTCTAACAGGACAGATATATCCGCTATTTCTGCTTGTGGGTCGAGCAACCACCGAAGATTCTTTTGAATCATGATCATAACTGAATCGTAGCGTAGAATGTAGATTAAAAGAAGGAGAATGAATTGTGTACAATAATTAAGTAATTAGTAGACATAATGATGCTGATAAGTTGATTAATTAGTGAGGATATATCTTGTCAAATTATTACAATCTTAACTTCAAACATGGGTTAGTTTTATCTTTATACCATGGCCTCAAAACCTTGATAAATTTTCTGCCATTCAATTAAGTCAAAAGTTGTAATTGTAGTGCCTTTCTTTTCAAATATGTGGTTAAGGTTGGAATTCTATTCATAAGTTGGGGGTGCCCTTAAAGTGGCACCTCCGCATGGCCTGAAACATTTGTAAAAACTATGAGGTATTCCCATGTACTACCTGGGGAAACAAATTCAAAAGCTTTTACAAATGTCAAGACTCATGTCCTTTGCTTTGAACTCTAGAGATTTCACTTAAATGAAGTGGTATCATCATTTATCTGGTAGTTTAACCGTAATTTCTGAAATGCAGGAGAAGAAAGCAGTGAACAAGTCATGCTGAGAAGTTTTTGTTGTAAGAAAAATATGGATAACGAAGCCTTGGTAGTTGTACTACTCAACGTAGCAAGTACATTTGGGTTAGACTTAAGGATCCATTCATTTTTATAATGTCGTTAATGTAATTAATGATAATATCAGATGAACCTAGCTTGGTGGAAACCTCTTCGCTGTGTATTAGTACACTTGCATATAAACAAGTTTCTCTTCCAATTAGATGATGAACAATATGCCGTACTGGATTGCTAATGTATTTCATCTAAGATCATCCAGCACTCTAAACCGGATCCGTGAAGTTTCTTTCCCGGATTTATTTCCCGCTGTTTATTTAATTACTATTCTGAAAGGTTGCAAACTTTCAAAAATAGTCATTTCTTAAGTGACTGTCAGGAAGGTTGCAAACTTTCAGAAACAGTACTTCATGGCTATAAATACTTGTGATTCCTTAGACTTTTCACTATGTAATTTCTGAACTTCTTCTTTTTTTGCACAACTAAATGTAGTATTCTAGTGTACTTTGCTGACACCATTATTTTTGGTACCGATACACTAATGAGTAAAATTGTTCTATTCTGGGAGGATATTTCCTTTAACCTCGAATATTTGAGGGGAATAATTTTCTTAAGGACAATGTGCATTCAACGATATCGATTTTCTTTTTGTCAATATTGTTTCTGTTTTTGTTACAGATTGTGTTTTCTTTACTAGTTTTAATTTATGATCTTGAAAACATATCTTAAACTTTGTTATTTATTATTTCTGCAAAGATATTATTCTAAGCGTTTCACTAATATAGAATGGCTAATATTTAGGTGTGTTGGTCTCACTGTTGTATTTGTTAACTTTGCTTACAAAAGAGCATGTTAGTATTTTTATTTTGGAATCTCTCTCTACATTCATGTCAAATAGAAACACTAATCTTTGAAACCCGAGTTCTGCAAACCAATCTTTGGACTTTTTTACCTACAAAACTTTTGGAAAGAGGAAACTAATTCGGTGCTCCAATGGTTATGAGTATTCTAAAACTAAGAAGCTAAGGTGGAATGTGGACAGTAGCTTGGTTTAATAGTAAAACACTACAACTGTTTCAGTTTTCCTAATTGCAATGGGTGGATTCCCATGTGAAGTTTTATCTGTAGCTTAGAACTGAAAAATAAAGAAAAATCCATAACTTAAGTTTCTTTTGAGATAATTTTTAAATTTACATTGAAAGGACAACTTTATAATGATACTATGGTAAATTTTGATTTTCCATGGGAGAGTTTAAGGGGTATTGCATTTATAAATAGGGAATAGGGAGACAATAGAGAAAATATAAGCAGGCTTGACTTTGTCCTGATGAAGTCTCCAAACATTTAGCTATTGATCCTCAGAGTTGAAGTAATGACAATGATTCCACTTGTTCTCCCTGCAGGGATCTCCAAACATTTTGTCAATACTTTTCGTCTTATTTGGTTTCACTTGACATCATAAAGGAGAGAGTCAGGATATCACTTAAGTGAATTCTATAAATTCCTTAAGCTAAGTTCCGATACATGTGAGCAACATGGTATGCACATATTTGTCATATAGTGAATCATTTCTACTTTTATAGACGTAGAATAAGTTGAATAACTTTTTGTATCTGATCATATAGTGACTTGTTTAATGGGCTATTATGATAGTTTTTCATCCCTTTTTGGCATGCGAATTTATATTTTCTACCTTGACTTCTCTTTTTGTGTAGGAGGTCTGATAATATGATTGTCTTTCCTTCTTTCTTTTGCTATTTTAACTTTTACTGTGAGGTGTTTGCTTTCTGTCTGGATTTTTCAAAGACCTAATTGTCAATGTTTTCCTGGACATCTCAGTAACTTGCCTTAACATGCTCTGCTCCTGTTCCAATAAAATAAGCTAGCAAATGAAAAGTCGAATTCTGTCAGTTTTGTTAGATTGCTGGGGGCATGTATCCATATCATGGATATCAGATTAGGTAAAAGTATTCACTCGGACATTGTTGCCGGTAGTATTGAGCTATATGTTGAACGGGAAAAACCCTCCTGGCATGTATGCAAAATGTGCTCACATACAGTATGTTTTCCGCATAATCTATTCAATAAAAGATAGCAATCTGCAAACCTAGACCATTATGATTTCTGGTCTTGCTGATCATGGCCATGGAGAAGAAGTTGTGTCCTTGTTTGCGAGAATGGACGAATTTGGCTTTAGGCCAGACAACTTATCATTTTCTGCAATCTTATATACTTGTAGTCATATTGGCCTTTTTCATATGGGTCGTGAATATTTTGAAAGAAGATTATGAATATTACAAGGAGTTTCATTAGTGGGTATAAGCATCATGGTCATTATCCATCACAGAAAAAAATATAAGAGATATTCTCCTCAAAATAGAGTCTGGTCTCGGATCAAACTCTGTTCTTGCATCCAGTTTGTCTTGTATTTTTGGTTATTACAGTGATAGAAACAACCTAAGATTGCGTATGAAAGCGAAAGGCAAAAATAAAATGATGGAAATTGGGTAGTTCTTCAGAAGAAAGCAATTAAAGTATTTGGCAGCGATGTTTCTGTTTAAACCAATAGAAGAACAATTCAGATCACATGAATGAAGGCACTGCTACTTTCCAAAGACAAGAAATAACCAATGGTGGGTGAAAATGAATTCCTTCTTTATTATTATTTGTAAATGTAGATATTTATGAGTTCAACTGCTCATAAAATTATAATGTGAAATTTTAATATGTTACTAGTTTTGACGCATGTACATTACATGTGAATTTCAAACCAGATTGTCAATGTCTGTAAATCAAACTTGAGTTTTAAGAAGAGAAGAATAGAAAAAATGAAAAAAATCATAGTTAAAAGATGTGAGCTAACTCCTCCATCTATAGTTAACTAAGTGTTATACGAGCATGTGCATATTGTTTCTTATCATAAAAGTCACAATCCTTTGGAAAGGTCACAACTCATCGGGTAAGTGACAATTCTTTGAAAAAGTCTTAACCATTCAATGTGAAATGATGTCTTCTCTTAATATAATATAAAATGTAGAAGATATACTAAATTGGGTGTTTTAAGAAGAAGAATAACAATGAAAAACTTTTAAAAATTGCAGTTCAAAAATTTGAGGAAACCCCTGTTTTTATAGTCAACAAAAGGTAGTGTATGAAGAAAATGTTTATTGTGCCCTATCAAAAAAAAAGTCACAACCCTTTAGAAAAGTCACAACCATTCAGAAACGTCACAACTCATCAGAAAAGTCATAACTCTTTGGAGAAGTCACAATCCTTCGGGATAGTCACAACTTCTTGGAAAAGTCGCAACCCTGTAGAAAAGTCACACACTTTCAAAAAGGTCACAACTCATCGGAAAAGTTATCTCTTTGGAAATGTTACAACCCTTCGATGTTAAAAGGTGTATATCTTTAATATAATATAAATATAATATATTATATATAAACATAATATAATATACAATATAGAAGATATAGTAAATTTGATGTTTTAAGTTGGGGGTATTATAATAACTTAATAAAAAAGATTGTAATTGCATAATTGAATAACTCTCACAATTTTCCTTGTTTTAAGAAGAAGAATAGAAAACATTCAATCATAGTGATTTAATAGTGTTATAAAACCTCTCTATTTATAGACAACTAAGGATAGTATGAAAAGGTGATAATCATGACTTATCATATAACTCACAACTCTTTAGAAAAATCACAACTTTTGAGAAATGTCCAAATAAATAAATAACAATAACAAACTTTGGAATTTAAAGGGGATTATAACGTTATTACCCGTTGATGCATCACATAGTAGAATGAACTCCTTTATGTGAGTTGTGTAGAAATACGTTATTATACTACCTTGAGAAGGTCTTAGATGAAATGATTTGGATATATGTAGCCATATAAATTCAAGGTTGCAATTTAGAAATTTCAAAAGTTTTAATATACACCTTATTTTTAGGAGAGATTTAGATGCAAGTCTTTTGAGAAAATCTGTAACACCTCAGTATTTGAAAGAACGATTTTGGAAAGTGTAAAATTGGAATTTTTGGCAAGTTATGCTAAGTATGAGTTTTTGGGTCAACTACAAACAACCATAACTTTCAGTACAAGATGAGTTAGGTGGACCATAAGATATCAAAAGAAAGGTCTTGGAATCCTCTTTCCAACGCCACCAAGTTTGCTAATTTTTGAGCTCGTATGAGAGAGATATACCTTTTTAAAAATGGGCTATCTAGTTAAGGAAAGCCACCCAAATTTAAGAGGGGTATTTTGGTCTTATCCTTACCCAATTAACTTAAAACGAAACTTGGTAATACTTAAGGGTCTAAACTGATTTGGTTCAGTTTTACAAATCCTAAAATATGCTAGGGATTTGAGAGAACTTCAAGAGGAGGAGGAAAAGGAGAAAATTCAAGCATTCATCAAGTTCTTGAATATTTCGTTGCGCATTTTGCCAAGGGTTTGATCCCTAAAAGGTATGGGAGTTCACATAGGATTGGATTCGTTCACCCATGTGCCAATCATGATTAATTCAGCGTAATTTAATACTTGAAAGTAAAGAGTTTGAGTTCTTGATGAGTTTTGTTGAAGTTTCCTTCATAATCTTGATTGTTGAGGCTTTGATGAGTTCTTGAGATAATCGTATAAGTTTTAAGGTTGTTTTTAGAGTATATTCTTGTGTACTATTGTTGGGAATTCGAATCTAAGTGATTGGGGAAGAAACTATTCGATTCTAGGTGAATTGGGGTTAGAAAATTTGTCGGGTGTCCTGGGCAGGGGCCTGGCACACCGCGCCACGCACTGCCCAGAGAAGAGTGTCTATAGTTTGACCCCTGGGGTGCCTCGCCACTCAGTGCTTCCCAACTCAGCCTCTGTAGTTCAAGGTCTGGCGCCCTACGCCACTCAGTACGCCAGGTCCTCTACCCTTCCCTACTTATTTTCGTATGAGTTACCTTGAATCGTACCTATGTTTTCTATTTGATTCTTACACTATAAGGTACGTCTAAATATCAAGAGATCATCCATAACATGAGATCATATCCCTTGAATCCATAATTCAAATTCAAGGTAGAGCTGAGAGTCAAGTCTAGAAAGTTCTTAGAATCTTCTCCAAAGTCTTTAACAATGATTTTAAACTTGTTTGAAGACTTAAGCATTCAGTTTGAGAAAGAGTAGAGCCGAGTTCATTTCTTTAAAATGTTATATGGGAACTAAGTATTACCAAGGATTAAATGTTTTCACATTTAATATGAGAGGAAACACCGATTTCCAAAAAGAGTTTTCACGAGTAGTTCTGAGTACCATCTCTTTTAAGAGATAGATTTTGAGTAATAATCTCAAACCATAGAGAAAGTCCTGTTTTTAAACATATGAGCTAGTTACATTTTGGGAGTAGTATTGAGGATCGATATGTGGGCGAGTTCAAATAACACAAAGTGTCCATAAATCATGTAGACAACGTGGGTAGAGAGGGTCATACTTTTTAGATGATTTCTTATTACTTTTAAGCATAGCTTAGTGGATCCACTTAGCTGAGGAGTTCTATACCAGACAAAGTATAGGACACTTTTGGCAGCGTGGGCGAGACGCTGTATCATCACATATCTCATAGTGATGGTTGTCGGTTAAAGAATCTCCCACAAAGTTACTTGTATTTTCATATACAAAACTAACTTATTTACTGAGTTGTTATCTACATGTTTTAAAGTTTTTCTTTATATTGCATCTTTATTACCACCTTATATTGAGATTAGTTGAGTTGAGACGAGGTAAGTGTTTCTTTCGGTTCCAGTTCAACGTATGTCTTGTTTAGATTTCCTCTAACATGCTTGTACATTCCATATACTGACGCCATTTGACCTGCATCTTTTACGATGCATCCGTGTAATTAACCAGGATCAGCATCCAACGCTTCGTTGATCCAGTTGAGATTCAGAATTGTTGGTGAGCCTCCTTGCTTTCCGGATGATCTCTTTTTTAGTTTATTCATTTTGGTTTTTATTAGGATGTCGTGCGTCTTGTCCCGATGTGCATCTCAGTTAGTAGAAGCTTCATAGATAGATAGTTATAGTTCATTAGTCTTGTTCATATCACTTAATAATGTTTGAGTCTTGAGTGTCCACTTTGACTTGTGAATGCTTTCCTTAAATATTCTAAGCAGTTATCTGAGTTAAAGTCTTCATTTGAGTTACTCAATGTTCAGTAAGCCTTTCGCTAATAGTGAAGCCAGGCCAAGGGTTCGCTTGGGGATAACAATGGTTCTAGAGTTCTAGTCGCATCCAGGGTGTACGCTCAGGGAATGACAAACTTGGTATCAGAGCACAAAGTTCAAGAGTCCTAGTGTGTCTATGAAGTCGTGTCTGTAGAGTTCTATTTATCGATGTGAAGTGCGCAAAATCTATAATTAGCAGGCTACAATATTTTGGAACTATCTCACTTCTTTCATACCTCTTTCATGCGATAGAGTTCATCTCTATAAAAGTTTCTTTCTAACTCATGCTTGCGCGTATCTTTCAGATCATCCCACCACGAAGAGTTGTCAGAGGTCATCCTTCTAGGAGGACCGTTGAGGAACAAGAGGTACTAATGCACCAGAAGTTCAACACCAATGAGAGGTCACTAATGCTGAGTTCCGTGAAGCTATCCGGATGTTGAGCCAAGTTGTGGCCAACCAAGATGGGCAAAAAAGAGAGAATCTACAGGAAGTGGATGATACTTCTAGGATTTGTGAGTTCTTATGGATTAATCCTCTAAGCTTTACTGGTTCAAGAATCACTGATGATCTGGAAAATTTGTAGAGGAATTGCAGAAAATGTTTGAAGTTATGCATGTTGTTGATGTTGAGCGAGTGGAACTAGTTGCATACCAACTGAAGGGTGTTTCTAGAATCTGTTTTGACCAATGCAAGAAGGGTAGAGCTGAGGGTGCTGCACCGATTGTGAGCTAGGCTTTGTTAGAGAGTACCTTCTGTAATGACCCTCCAGGTCATAACTGTTTACCCACCTTCTTTTTGTTGGTTAGAACTTTCCTATAGTGACCCCAGGTCACCTGGTCGTTCATTTGGATTTTGTGCAGCTTTCCGTATTTTAGAGGCCTTGAAGCTTAAAAAGTGACTTTTAGTCCATTCATCATGAAAACAGCCTCAGAACGGAATTCTGACCATTCCATCAGCTCCGAAATGGAAAAATGAGGCTAGAAGCATGGTTAACTGAGTCCCGAAGCTTTCGGTGCGAGTTTAAACCATTTTTAACATTTTTGCCTTGAAAATTGGCCAGCGGTTGACCTTGGTCAAAATTCTTGGAAAACATGTCCAAATGAAAATTTTGAAAGCGCGGTTACCCCTGAAATATTAAGTTTTGTCTATAACGACCTTTTGTTCGACTCTCAAGGCCTCCAGACTCATTACGAGCCCCTCGGTGGATTTTGGTTAAAAATGGCCTTTGGGAGTGGGACCCACTTTTTGTCGAGATGACCTCGGATGGAAATTTAGACATCACCATTGAGTCCGGAACATCGAATTTAGTAGGGTAGCATATGTATTTAATATTTATCGGGTTCGGAATGAATCCTGAGTACCCTGTCGGAGATTTTAAAGTTGGCAATTTTTTTTTATCTTTTCGGCTTATATATATAGCTGGTGCAGACCATTTCAGCCTCATTTTTCAACTTCAAAGCTTATAACTATCTCATTTCAAGTCTGATTTTAGTGATTCAAAAGTTCATCTTGTGGGGTTTTTCGCAAGTAACGCATTGGTGAGCTCGGAAACTGAATTGGGGTCTCCATTTTAGGTATATTTTGTGAAATACCTGCAGCCACGACCCTTTTTGTGAGCTTGATTTTGGGGATTTTTAAGACTTGATATCTCAGCCATTTTAGGTCCAATTTCGGTGGTTCTTGGGGCTATCTTGAGTGGTTTTTCAAGGAGATAGCGTTGGTGTGGTCGGAATTTGTATTCGAAGCTTTGTTGGAGATAAGAATTTTGTTTTAGCTACTGCCATTGCTCATTTTCGAGCTCAATTTTTGGAAAATTTTGGAAGATGATTTCTTGGCCATTTTAGATCAGAATTTGGTGATTCAAGAGCCTATATTGTGGGGTTTTTTGTGAGGATCATCTTGGTGTGGTTGGTTTTAGTAGTTGGGCCCTTGTTTCTGGTAATTTCTTGTAAATAGCAGCTACCATTGTTGTTCATTTTTAGCGTAATTTTGGGTGTTTCGTTGCATGTTGGTGTTGGACTGCTCCGAGCCCCGAATTGTGTTCCAATTTGGAACACAGGTTTGGTGATCTGTTTAGAACCTATTTTTAGCGTTAATTCCAGAATTTACGGTGCGGGTCCCACTTTCCCTATTTTTGACCTTGAAATGGGTCCGCCTCCATTTCTTGCGAATTTAGTGTCTAAACAACCGTAACGATGTTTTGATTCTGTTTTTTACAGTGTTGCAGAGATCTGAGTCCGTTTGGAAGGGAAAAGCTCCGGCGAAGTAGTTTGGAGCGCGTCTATTCAGCCTACAGGTAGGCTATGACTTCCCTTTTCTTTTAGATTGAGTCTGAATGTGTGAGTGTATGTGAATTTTCATGAATATTGGGGCGGGAAACTATATTAGCATGCTATGTTCGATAAAATTCCTATTTAGGTTGTCTCCGGGTTCAGCGGGTACTTGAATTGTTATATGTGATCATCCTTGCTTCCTTATTTGACCTGGTTTTGACTTATGAGTTATATTGAAGCATGTTTGGCCTTCTTCTAGAATTAGACTAGTGATGCCATAAGCCCACGATTGTTTAGAGCTGATAGATTATATTATTTCCACCCCGGTGTGACTTTGAGCGGCGTAGCTCCTGGTAGACTGACATAGCAGACTTGGGTGTGATAAAGATAACCTTAGCTAGGCAGTGACTCAGTTCTGGGGCCTCAACATCCATAATTCCTATATAATCCTAAGTTTCTACATTTCTGGGCCCGTTCGATGATACATAAGGCTTCAGTTCGGTTCTATTGTCACCGTGAGATGGTTAGAGGATATAGAAGATGGTTACGAAGAGTTGACCATGACTTTTAGATGCAGGAATCCTTGGATGGCCTATTTGGAAGCTTTACGCTGCCGTGGGAACTTAATATGAGGTTTCACCCGCGGTTCTTAGTCCGGGCTCTATTATTTCTGCTGCTGCTTATTTACCCTACTATAATGGAGTCATCATACAGATTACCCCCTTTAGGTTATATCATTTTTTTCTACGGGTAGTCGACATCCGTGGTTCGAGGTTCGGAATCTGTGCTATCCTGTGCAGAGTTTAGCTCTATCGGCGTATCTACTATAGGCCGACTCACCCGCAGTTCGAGGTCCAGGCTTTGTGTTTCCTCTCTTTCATAGCTCGGGAATAATAATATTTCTATAATGCTTCGGGTTTACAAATCTCTTGTAGTCTTAGTTTAGCTTTTTTGTGTACTTTTTGGGCTTATGGTGGTCTGTTAAGGTTCTTACATCAATTTGTGCATGAGTATACTTTTCGGGTTATAGGGACCCAGTTGGAGTAGCCACCTAGGTTTGTTTGCCTTATATGCATGTGCATACCTTTACTTTTCTTGTTCGTGACCTCTGTCTGTGTTTATTCTAGAATTTCCTATTGCTTTTACCTTTCTTACTCAGTCAGCCTATGATGCCTACTGGGTACCTTTTCCAGTGGTACGCATACTACACTCTGCATCTATTTTTGTGATGCAATACCTAGAACCAGTCATCAGCGCCACCATTCAAGCCAGTAGCAGCCAGCATCCGGAGGTGAGGGTGAGTACAACATCCTGATCATTGTCGTATCCTTCTGTACATATATTTTGTGGCTCATCTTTTGTACTTGAGACATGTCCTTGTCGTTGCGTATATTTTTGTATGTTGGTCCACTTTTCAGATTTGTACTCTTAGTATGGCCCTATACTTATGACTTCAAGGTTCTGGGAGAGATTCAGTTCGTATGTATGTATTCTTTTGGCGTTCTTTATTCCTTTTTGTTATTATTGTTTCTTCCACTCAGTGTCTGCCCTTTTACCTACTACTAGCTGTTTTGGGTTTTGGGTTGGCTAACCTACTGGTGGGATATAGTAGGTGCCATCACGGCTCGAGGAATCGGGTCGTGACAAGTTGGTATCAGAGCCCTAGGTTCACCGATCTCACTTGTAAAGAGCTAACGTCTAGTAGAGTCTTATGGATCGGTGCAGAGATGTCCGTGACTTAACTTCAGTAGGCTACAAGATGTCGTTAGAAAGATTCCTTATGTTGTATCATTTTTGTGCATCATATGTTTAAATTGGTTTCATGGAATCTCATTTATTTCACTTTTATTCCTATGTATCTATATATTTTGCACCCTGATTGGGCGTGAGTCCTGAGCCTATAGCAACACCGTTGCGTGTCTCGATTCCGGTAGGAAATTCTTTAGTGGTGGATCAGGTGTGTAGATCTTGTGTGGTCACTCTACAAGGGCAGGATACCCGGGCGGACCTCATTCTGCTTGATATGATTGATTTCGACACCATCCTAGGTATGGATTGGTTAGCCCTTCATCATGCGGTTTTGGACTGCTATGCCAAGATTGTTACCTTAGCCATGCCTGGCATACACCCGGTGGTATGGCAGGGGTGTTTTAGTCGCACACCGGTTGGGATTATCTCTTATGTTCGAGACCGGAGGTTAGTAGCTGGAGGGTGCTTAGCCTATTTGGCTTATCTGCGTGATGTATCTAATAGGCCTCCTCCATTGGCTCAGTTCTGGTGGTTTGTGAGTTTACAGACATATTCCCTGCTGACTTGCCTGGCTTATCCCTCGAGAGATATATCAACTTTGATATAGACTTTGAGCCGGGCACTAAGCCTATTTCTATCCCACCCTATTGGATGGCCCCCGCAGAGCTTAAGGAGCTCGGTATTCAGCTTCAAGGTCTCCTGGATCGGACTCATTAGGCCAAGTGTATCTCCCTGGGGTACCCCTGTTATTTTTGTGAAGAAGAAGGACGAGTCTATGAGGATGTTCATTGATTATAGGCAGCTAAACAAGGTGATGCTGAAGAACCGTTACCCCCTGCCTCACATTGACGACTTGTTTGATCAGCTCCAGGGCGTTGTTGTGTTTTCTAAGATCGATTTGAGGTTCGGGTACCATCAACTGAGGATTAGGGTAGTAGATATCCCTAAGACCACATTTAGGACTCGTTATGGCCATTATGAGATCAAGGTGATGTCATTTGGGCTGACTAATGCCTCTGCTACCTTCATGGATTTGATGACCTGTGTATTCAGGCCCTATCGGGACTCCTTCGTTATAGTTTTCATCGATGATATTCATGTATACTCGCGGAGCAGAGAGGAGCATGTGCATCATATGACAATTGTTCTCAAGACTTTGATAGACCAACGACTTTATGCCAAGTTCTCAATGTGCGAGTTTTAATTGGAGTTTGTAACATTTCTGGGGCAGGTAGTATCCAAGGATAGTATTATGGTAGATCCGATGAAGATTGAAGCTATTCGTGGTCGGTCTAGGCCCACTTCTGTGACTGAGGTTAGGAGCCTCGTTGGACTGTCTGGATATTACAGGCTTTTTGTTGAGGGTTTCTCCTCTATTCATGCACCTTTGACTCGATTCACTCGCCAGGGTGTTTCTTTTGTGTTGTCTAAGGAGTGTGAGTTGAGCTTTCGGAGGCTCAAAGAGTTGCTTACTACCGCTCCTATCCTGACTCTTCCAATTGAGGGCAAGGGATTTACCGTATATTGTGATGCCTCCGGTGTTGGTCTAAGGTGTGTTTTGATGCAGCGAGGTTGGGTTATTGCTTATACCTCCCGGCAGTTGAGAGTACACGAGTGCAACTACGCCAATCATGATCTAGAGTTTGCGGCGGTATTATTTGCGCTCATGCTTTGGAGGCACTACCTATATGGGGTTCACTATGATATTTACACTAACCACCGTAGCCTACATTACGCTATGAGTAAGAGGGATCTTAATTCTAGGCAGGGACGCTGGATTGAACTTCTGGCAGAATATGACCTCTCTATTCTCTGCCATCCGAGAATGGCGAATGTAGTGGTGGACGCCTTGAGATGGAAGTCAGGGAGTATGAGTAGCTTGGCTGTCACGACCTGAGAGCACCCCTTAGTCGTAACGTGGCGTACTTGACCCCGAAGGGGTCTCATACAAGCCCATAGCATCATCATTACATAAGACATAGAAATAATGCCGAAAATTTAAAACTTTACAATCGAAGTTCAACTTCACATTTCTTAAACGAAAATCATAGGGAAGTCTAAACCTCGTCTCATGCACCATCTAAAACATACGAATACAAGTTTCGGGAATTAGCCCTTTCCATCAGTAGAAGTTTCCAACAATGGCAAATACAACACAGTCTAGAATATAGAAGAAAACTAGAATTAGAAACAATAGCAACTCATCCTCGAACTAGAGGAATCACCAAGTCGGGGGATTAGTCAACCCTAGCTTCACCTTTAAGGAAGTAGTAAGTATAAATGGCCCGAACCTACACTCATAGTAAGTAGAAGAAATGGGTTAGCACATAAAGTACTAAGTATGGAATCATGCATAAAAATCCTTAATATGATAAAAAGGACATTTTATTTTAACATAATGCATTTACCAAGTTTGGAACCCATATATATACTTTCATATCAAAGACAAGTCATAATCATAATAGAAATCATCATAAGGTAATAGCAACACCTGAGCAACCCCTAGGGAACACTTAGTGCAATGTATGGCTAGCATCCCATAATACCAACCATACCTAAATAGTCCGTTGAAGCTACCTTGGCCATACATATCATATTTAGACATTATCATAAAACATAGTCATCAACAAGAACTTAGTCACATACATGATTTAAACTTAAGGAAAGTCATTCATATCAACTATCCACTCATCATACATACATTCATTCATGTCTTTTCATAACATAAAGGAACCATCTCACAACACTCTAATAAGTCTACTTGTTCAATGTACAAGTGGAGTCCCACACCCCCTACTCCCACTAAGTAAACTAATTAACAAGTCATGATATAGTTCTTACTGCATTCATGTCACGACCCGAGAGTACCCCCTAGTCGTAACATGGCGTATTCAACCCCGAAGGGGTCTTATACAAGCCACATAGTCATTCATTGCATTCAATAATGAAAATAGTGCGGAATAAAAAAACTTATTTACATCCACACATTCAAACTTC
>JAJOOO010005015.1:0-27810 GCA_029582685.1 Solanum piurae
TCAGCAAAAAAATAAAAATAAAAAGAAGTCAAACCACAATGAACCGACAATGGTGAATTTGAAATTTCACTTTCTAGTTTCATTCTTACCAAAAAAAAAATTCACTTCCACATTTGTGAATACTTATTTGTGAATTTTTATTTCTATTTGAAGGCATTTTATGTAAATTTCAATTTCCAGATTTGATAAAAACAGAAACTTTACATAACAGGGGATTATTAAATTATTTTTTGATTAGGTTTATAATTTAAAGGGAAAAAAAAATAATTAAAAAAATGAATGTACAGTTATTCATCACGTGTGCTGCATTGCTTTGACATAAAACTGGTTATGTCGTTTTAGGGAGGTAATTATTCCGTATTTAAATAGTTCAGGGGGGTAATAGGACCCCCGTATAAAATAAGTGTGTAGTTGAGTATTGGGTAAAAGATTGAGGGGGCTTTTGGCTATTTTCTCATTTGATTACTTGTCTGCTCTTTAGTTTGGATAGGTTGTTTCTGCAAATAACTGAAAATATCATTTGGAGTTTATATCTCAATTTTAAGAGGGTTTGGTTAAGTTTAGAATTGATTTTAGGAGAAATATTAGATTGAAGCTCGAAAAGGATGAAGTTTACGGAACTATATCGCGTTTGTATTAAAGTTGTATTAGATATGTTTCATAATTGTATTAAAATTGTATTAAAATCATGAATAATACGTCCTACATTTATAATACATATTGCAAACTTCACTCCCTTTTTAATGATATGAACTAAAGTAATTTAGGTAACACACTTATAAGTTATAATACATGCATAATACATTTTTAATACATATTGCAAACATCACTCATGTTCTTAGTGATACAAATCAAAAATAATTTATAAGACACATATAATACATGTTTTACTCATGAATAATATAAGTTTAATTCAGTTTATAGATCATTGTCTTGTCTTTTGTTAGTTACGTTTTTCATTCATTCTTAATTCTCTCTTCTAATTCAACTTTAATATTGTGTAATACAATTTTAAAGCAAATTTAATTTATTTACTTGTTTAATATTAGTGTAATTCACTTTTAAATACAATTTTAATGGATTTTGCAATTCATTGGTTGATTTTTTACGTTTAATTATTTGTGAAATTCATTGTTGATACAATTTCGTTCAGTTTACAGATCATATAATGCTCTTTCGTTTGCTACATTTTGCAATCATATTAATTCTCTTCTAATTCAACTTTAATATGTGTGGAACACATTTTTAATTCAAGTTTAATTCATTTTGCAATTTATTATGTCTCTTCATTTGTTACGATTAGATTACTTGTCTAATTAATTAATTATAGATACAAATTTATTTAGTCTACGAATCATTTACTACACTATGAAAGAAAATAGAGAGAGAGAGAGAAAGAGAGAGAAAAAAACAAGAGAAAGAGAGGGAGAAAGTGCAACAAAAAGAAAAAAGAAAGAAAAAGCAATAGAAAGAAAACAAGAGAGAAAAAGCAGTAACAGAAAAGAAAACAAGGGAAAAAGAACAATATAAAGAAAAAAAGGGAGAAAGAGCGAGAAAAAGAGATAGAAACTAAAAAGGCGAGAGAGAAAAAGGAGAAAGAGGCAAAAGAGAAAGACAAATCTAATAAAATATATAGTATTGTTATATATTGTTATAAATGGTAATAATTAAAGAGTATACTTAAAATAAGTAATTATTTTTTAAAAGGGAAAATTACGCGTATAAGCAAACATATACTAGTTAATTACTTAATATAACTATAGTTTACCTTAATTACAATTCGCGGCTTACTTTTAGCTATAATTACACAGCTCAGTTTTTTAGTTTTGTATAATTCGCGCATTTGTATAACTAAATTATACAAATGTACCCGCGAATTATACAAACCTGCGAATTACACAAATGAGACAACTTAAACTATAGCTACAACCCGTAAATATGCAAACTATAGCTATGGAGCATAATTAAGTTTATTATAGTGGCTATTTGTGAAAGTTTCCCTTTTTAAAAAGGATCCACTCAAGTAATTAATCCAAAATAATGAAAGCCCAAAATCCAGCCCAAGTATAAAGGTTGGGCCTGGATATCTCACTCTACGTATACCTCGGCCCAACTTAATTAATTACCTTTTCCACAATTTTAAACAAAGAGAAAATAAATTACATTACATAAAATACAACTAGTAGTATTTATTTTACTATTGTCATGTACTCATATTCTAATCATTTAATTGAAAAATTATTGTCTTTCAAATAGGATAGTTTTAAAAGTATTTTTCTTAGAAATCAAACTTAGTCCAAGCGGAGCTCTTTAAAGGCACGGGATATAACTTAACTCGTGAGATATTATGATACGAAAATATAAATTTATGTTGTATGAAAAAAATATTTACCTTAAGAAATAAAAATTAAAAATCAACACTAAATAGAGACAAAAGTGCAAATGACCCCATATATTCTAATTGATATTCTACATTAAAAAAATTAATTATAAAAAGGAGTGATAATCATCTTGCACATGAAGAATGAGTCTAAGTAATTTGAAAATTAACTAGTAACATTTGTTATTTTAATTTGTATATATAAATATGGAGATAATGACCTGGTACTTTTAACTTTCTGTGAAGCAGTAAAATAAAATGACGATAGTTAAATAATGACTTAGCATGTTTTTTTTCACTTAAATTAAAGGACTAGAAATAGTAATACTCGTGCATTATAAGAGAAATAATATTTAGTATAGTAGTATCTTATCTTAGCTTCGAAATAATATTTTTTTCTCTTCCGTAACATGTACTAAAAAAACACATACCTTTCTATCTTATTCTATTTTAAAATTTATATTTTATATGGCAAACAGTAATATGTACAGAGAGAGAAAAATTATTGATTATTAAACAAAAAAATATTTTAAATCATAGCCCATTGGGTGAAAATACCATATGAAAATAGCTCTTTTACCAATAGCAACTAACATAACAAAAATAAATAAATGTACTTTTGTCGTAGAGTTAATAATTTAAAATGATCATTAACAATAACATAAGATTCTATAGTTATTAATCAAAGGTTTAATAATAGCTCATCAACAAATGATTGTTGGAACAATCATGCCAAGACCTAGGCACTTCAATCATATCAATTCTTCTTAATTAAAACAATATTATAAACATCAATATTATTTAAACTCAATGTATTTTTTATTTTTTATTTTTTTTCTGTGTCTTTGTTTCCTTAATAAGTTACTCCTTTTGTCCTATTTTTTTTAAAAAGACGGGTATTTTCTCAATAGTAGTAGTATTATATAAGAGTAAATATAGTTAATTAAAATTTCAAAATGTGAATAGTTAACTATTATTTGAATAATTTAAAATTCTAAAAGTTGTATAAAATATAAATAGTGAAATGATGTCAAACCTCTTTGGTGAGATGGATCATTATCTGTTAATTAATTTTTAAACCGAAAATTATTTATTATCTAATATGCTGATGTGCCTTGTTGTACCAAAAGAATTTTCTTTATATATGTGACTATATTTGTTGGTGGAGAATATAGTACATGGAAGTCTAATCCTTATTAGTAACCTTAAATAATTTGTGTAATTGTTTGGAAGTCTAATCCTGATTAATATACTTTAATAATTTGCAATTGTTTAATAATCATAAACCCAAGGTCCACTGTCAGCTGGTTTATGAATTGTCATCATATTGAAAGAATAAAAAAAACCTTGAACTTGCTTGAAATCAGCATAAAAAAGTTTGGTGGAACCAATTTGTATTTACACAAATCTTTAAAGAATAGAACAATGTTTAGGTACAAAACATGGTGGGGACCATTAAAATATTGTGGTGAAATGATACGTATTTCTTCATCTTTAATTAAATATTTTGAATTTAACTCATGAATATAAAGTCGTTTTAGGTAATAAACACTTTACTCTCTATCTTTAATTAGAGATTTTATATTTGATTCTGGATATGAAATCGTCTTTGTAAAGATTCACTTTAGCCCTTCAAAATGAAATTTTGTGATACAAATCTAAATTAATCGAGTTTCAAAACGGTACCATGAAACTAAAAAGACATGGTGGGGACCGCGGATTTAAGCAAATATTAGGGAAGACTAATAGCATATTTAGCGTCCGTAGACAGAGTCTGATTGGTTGGTTGAGATAACCAAGAAAAGTTGTTTAATTAATTTAATCATAAAAGTTGTTTAATTAATTACTACCAAAAGACGACAAATTTGCATTAAGTCATTAGGACTCCATTAATTAGAGCACTTACTTGGGAGGATGAAAAGGACTGTGACGACTTTGAAGTTTTCTATGAAGTAATTAAGTAGATAAATCAGAAAAAAAATATTTTGTGCAAGGCACACGTATTGTCAGTTGTGTGAGGCTTTTTTTGGCTGTCATTTGTATACTGTGGGATCCATACTGTACTAATTTCATTTCCTTTCTTTTTCTCTTCTAATTTTAATCTTTTCTTTTACTTTTTTTTTTCTTACTTGCATTTTCATTTTTTGCTCGTCAACTCTTAGTGTAATTTTATTTTAATAGAATGAAACTTTGGAAGTCACCACGGTATATATATATCATTTATTTGACAAAAAATTAAAGTAATATGTCCAAAAAAATTAAATTAAATTTTCTTGTATGAATTCGAAGAAATTGAAAATAGTGAAACTAGAAAATAAATAAATTGAATTCTCACCAACAAAGGAAAATTTATGTAATCAACCAATTCAGCTACTAAAATTCAATCGGTATTATTTATTACACTTAAATTCATAATTTAATTTTAATTATTTACATTTTAGTTCTACTTTTGTGGCATGTATCCAACAATTATTTCCAATATTAATTTTGTGTTTCTTATTCAAGATTTTCTTTTTAAATTTTCTTTATGTTTAGTGTCTTAAAATGTGAAACGAAACTTTTATAAAAAAAAAATTGTGTGTTACAAGAATTAATAGAAAAAAGAGAGTCAATCAAATGAATTTGTGAAAGCAAAGAAAATAGTAGTATGAATTTATATTTTTGCACTAAGAGTTAGAACTTAAAAAAAACTATAGAAACATTGATTAAAAAGAGTGCAAAGATAAAATAGAAATGGGGTTTTGCAAAGAAAAAAAAGGCAGATAAAGAAAAGACTAAAATTTGAGAAAATGGAAGTGTGAGAGAGTGTGACAATAAGAAAAGGGCCCCACAAAAATACTTGTCAAAAGGAAATGGTGTCCTCATACAACTATTGTTGGTTGTGCATTAATTACCATAAAAAAATTTGATAAATCATATACTTCCTCTGTCCCTATTTACTTGTCCATATTTCCTCTTTTGGTTGTTCTTATTTACTTGTTCATTTTGACAAATCAAGAAAGGATAAAAAAAAAATCTTATTATACCCTCATTTAAACTTCTTGAAAATTATTAAGTTTTAATTCATCATTTTTTAAACAAGACAATATTTATTATACTTAGGAAGTGACATAATTCTTTAAGTTACCCAAAATAGCATTTCGTTAGTTTATGAGTAAAAATTTTGAACAATTTTTTTTACTCTAAAAAATGGATAGAAATAAACTTGAAGTATCATCCACCTCAATCGAAATATTTAAACCTATTCCATTCATTAAACTTGATTTATTTTGTCATGTATCCATTGGTTGTTTGATTTCTCATTTCATTGAAGCATTTTTTATAATAAAATATTTTGGTGGGAAATTTTTAAATGTTACAAAAAATTGTAAAAGTGTATGTTGTTTCCCTCCAAAAAATTTCACTTGAATTCAAAGAAGTGACTGTAATTTTTTTACTTAATTAAATTGAAGTGCTAACCTTTTCTGTCATTTGTGAGTCTTACATAGTGAACCCACTAAAATGTGAAAAGTTGTCATAAATAAATAAACTGATGAACTTTCCACAACATTGATTAGTTATCTCATCTTTAAAATTTGGATAATGGCTTTAATCAGTAAATTGATTTTGGAATCATAATTAATAAGGGTAAAATTGTAACTTCACTATGCTAATCATTGTTATCTTAATAGGTGTATCATTTCTAAAGTGGACAAGTAAATAGGGACAGATGGAGTACTTACAACAAATTTTAAGTGTTTAAATTGTATAATTATTTTTTCTCATATTGGTTGCTCATAATCATAATATTAGTAGCCATAGTTCATTTCAGTAAGTCACAGTAAAAATTTCAATATTCATTATTGTAACGACATGTTCCCGTCGTTATAGAAAAGTCAATGGAAAAAAAATTGGGTCAGAAAAAGTTTTTGTAGTAACTTGAAAATTCATAGCCTAGTCCAGATTTGGATAAAATCGGAGTCACGAGAGTCTAGGGAAATATGGTAATGAATGAGAGATTCAATAATAAATTTGGTTGCATGAAAAGATAGCTAAAACGTTAAGGAACCCGTACAACTTTACGGAATCGAATTCGGGTGAGTAGAACTCCCGAAACTGATCTTAGCATGCGCATGTAGTTTTTGAACGTCCTAATTTAAGGTGTGTTGTGAAATGGAAGTTTGGAACTCAAATTCCAAGATTTTGTCTCCGTGTAAACCGTCAGGTCGGGGCCGTTGTAGCGGGTTGGGGGCCGCTGTAACGGGCCAGTCGCGAATTAAGTCGGGAAAAAACTCCAATTTCGTTATTTTCTGCAAACCTCATTCTTAAGAGTTAGGAGACGACCCCAGGTGATTTCTTGATAGTTTTCCACAACTTTTGGTGCTAAAGGTAAGGATTTTACTCCCCTAATTAGTTTTTCGATCCGTAGAACATAAATTCTTGGTTAAATATTATTGGGGGAGGGTTTTGGACTGAATTTAATGGTGGAAAAAAGCCATAGCTTCACCTTAGGATCATGGGTTTGGTCTTGGGTTATTGAGTTTGTTATAATCCGGATAATTAGACCTTTGATTGTTGATTCTTGCGTATATTAATTGTTTGTAAACCTAGAACAAGCGGAAAGAATCTGGAAAGGGAAGATTCAAGTGCCTTAGGGGATTCAAGCTTGGTTTCGAGATTGGTGATGGTTGATTTTTTGTTTGCGTGATGTATGTTGGTAATTGATTCATTGTAATGCTATATGTACGTGAATGAAGCCTTATTGATCAAACTTAATGAAATGAGTGCGAATGAACAAATGTATGACATGATTCAACACTTGATTGTATGATTATGAGAATGTACATATGCGTGTGATTGTGATTGTGGTTGTGTTCAATGGATCGGGTGTCACGTTTTGACACACTAACTTGGATCGGGTGCCACGTTTCGGCGCATAAAATTGGATCGGGTATCACGTCCGGCACACTAATTGGGATCGGGTGTCATGTTCCGGCACACTAACAGTTTGGGTATGGGTTCCATGAGAGGACCATTGATTTGTTATAACTACTTGTTATTGAGAATGTGGAATTGTGCATTGCTCCTGAAATGATAATCGATATGTATATATATATTTTATGCATGTATGTGTTTACTTGGTTGTGATTGCTGGTATATATTGTGCTTATTGGAATAGTCGCGTGATCCTACAAGTACACTGTAGTTGTGTACTGATTCTGCGCTTGCTCATTCTTTGTTGAGTACATGACATCTTCAGGCGGCTACTGACAGACCTCGGTTAGGTGACTATTGAGCGTGATCGGATTCAAGGGTGAGCCAATTCTTTCAGGCTGTCATGGATCTCTCTTGTTTAAGTCCACTCTTTTCGGACTCAGACTATTTGTTTAGTTTTCGTGGTGGCCCCCCCCCCCCTTTTCTTAGACTTGTTAGTTAATCAGAGTTTTGGTACAAATGACTTGAAGGTTCTAGGGGTTGAATTTCCGCATTAGTTATGTTTCGTTGTTTTAATTGAACCCTTAGAGTTTATGGGAACTCCATTTTTATTGTCATTTAAACATGCTTCTGTATCTTTAAATGCGTAGTATTTTGATTTAATGTCTTAGTTGGGTTGTAGTAATGGTTCTCTCACCAGATGGCTAGTGTGAGTGTCAATCACGACGGTCTGGGTCGTGACAATTATCAAGTTTTTTTTATATGAATGTAATGACAAATAAAAAGGACACGAGAGAGTGAATTTTCAGAAGTTAAATACTAGAATATAATGTATTATTACTTTAAAAAAGTGACATGTAAATTAAAATAGCACTTGA
This sequence comes from Solanum piurae, assembly GCA_029582685.1. Taxonomy (NCBI): domain Eukaryota; kingdom Viridiplantae; phylum Streptophyta; class Magnoliopsida; order Solanales; family Solanaceae; genus Solanum; species Solanum piurae. The sequence goes on from JAJOOO010005015.1 coordinate 8,173, forward strand.
AGTAATATTATTTTTGTGAGTTTTTTATTTGAACTATTAGATTTTTTATATTTTTTATCTTATCACCAACTATTTATTAAAATACATCTCGAAATATTGACTCAGCTTTCATATGGACGAAATTTTATGGATATATTTACTTTAAACAATATGCACATTGAAAGCAATTCAAGAAAACATAGTACTCACATCAATAATAGACAACACATGTTTATATTAGCACAAATACAATCATGCTAAAACACATAAACTTGCTGAAATTTAATTTGAAAAATATTTCTTGAAGCATGAGTAGATATTGCCAAGCAAGTCTGATTCTAATTCTATAATATTTTGCATTGATCCCAAATTAATCGCGAATTCTATCAATATATGAGTGGGCAAGTATTATGAGAAAACTTTTTTTTTTGTAGGTTAGGTAAAGCTCTAGATGTATGCACATTTTTCCTTATCCAAAATGAGTTTCATTCCTTCTCTACTAACAAATAAGATTTTGAGTCTTAATTAAATATTGACACAGTAGAGACTATAGAATTATTTGTTAAGACTCTTTATGTGAAAATGATCTAAAAATCTGATTTGAATTATAATAAATAAATCATGAATATTTCACCAGAAATTCAAATTCGCGTTTGGACTCTTATATTTATTTCATAATTTTTCATGGAACACATGTAGTTTTTCATATAAATTATTTTTACTAATCAATAAATTAAACTATTAACAAATTTAATTCAAAAATTAATCTTCTTTAGAGCATCGTTTAAACTTATTTCATGTATTGAATTCATGACCATTTGCAAGATTAGACACAATGAAAATTTATAAGCTTTTCAAAAGGTACGATGTATCATTATTCTTTATATCGAAATATAAATTTCATCAACTAACTTATTATTTCATCGATAAGGAAGTTAAAGAGGTTGATATGGGTGAATTGACAACTCTAACTTACCGATGACATAACTTTACATATAAGGACATGTATATCACAATTAGAATAGAATGATAGAAGGTAGATGAGGGTTGTCTCGCTCCCTTGTGAGGTTTCTTGGTAGCATTATTCATGTGATTTCTTATTTTTTATTACTGTCAATATATGTTATTTTTGTGCTTCAATTATCATATATTTTGATTTGTGTGATATGTTACACTATCCTCTATTATTTGTTATGTCTTTTTTTACCGTTGTATTGTCTTTTTTTAAATTATCGTGTTATGTGTTGTTTGAGCCAAGCGTCATTCAGAAACAACATCTTTACCTCTACGATGTTAAAATACAGTTTGTGTATATTTTATTCTTCTTATGCCCTCTTGTAGGAATACTAGTAATATTATATTGTTGTTATTTCCCCATTCAATCTACCAAACTTATTGATATATCTCATTATCTCACTTTTTAACTAATTAAAATGACAATTAACATATACAAGTCATAATAGTTATATTAAGATCAAAGATAAATGTACATTTAACAGTTTAGTGAATATGTTTTTGTCAATCGATCTAAAATATCTATCTCATCCAATATATACGAATGCATTAACGAAAGAAGTCAGAATAACACTATTTCCATAATTAAGATAAATTATATATAATGTTATGCTAGAGTTATTGGCTAAAATCATCCCTCAACTATGACTCAAATCTAATGTGCATCCTTATATTATCTAAGTGAGCAAAAAACATCCTTATACTATCCAAAAAATAACAAGAATCATTCTTTAATCTATTTTTGTTAAGAAACTGATTGAACCAATAAAAAAAAATTAATTTGGTCATGTCTTGGCCACGACGAGAATATCAAAGTTACCTAAAAAGAATAAGGATATGGATAGGAAATGAATCTTTCATTCTCGAATTTAAATTTTGTGTGTTGTTAGTTTATATGTTTTTTGCATCATCAAGTAAATTGACTTGCAACAATACATAAGTTTTGAAATATCTATACAATAAGTTCCAATGGTTAGAAAGATTATGTAAAAAAAAAATTATTTTAAAAATATTATGTCCAACTATTTAGAGATTTACTTTAATAAAATATTTAGGGTGTATGTATTATATATATACAATGCAATTTGTATTTTATACAATGTACAGAAATGCTGGAAATTTAGTGAAATTACGTAGGCGTTTAGTTATGAAAATAAAAAAATTATTACTTTATTCGAAAATTTTGAAGTTGAAGTAGTATTTGATCATATTTTTACAAAGAATATTTAGAATTTAAATATATTTTGTCTGAATATGATTTAAATCCTCAATTTCTAAAAATTAAAAGAATCACTTAACTTGACTAGCTTAACCACGTGTACATATATTCATTCGACTTGACACATTTTTTATTGGTGGCGTGAGTTTCTTGAAAAAATAGACAGAAGGATGAATCTTGCAACTTATTAGATAGTTCAATGATGGGTTTTGTTCACTTATATAAGACAAGGATGTACTTTAAGTTTAGGTCATACTTCAAAAATGATTTTAGCCAAAAACTCATTATGCTACGATGATACTGATATGTTATCCAAATTCCATCTTAAATTATGAGCCAAAATTTTTATACTTGTAGAAATCGATACTTTTATTTTCTACACCTAAGCTAAAACTTTATACACTAAATCATATAAAGTCAATAAATACATAAACAAAAATATTATTTAACATATGTGTTTGACCATTATCTCATTGAAATATAAGACATGGTACACTTTGAGAAAAGTGGAAAGAGAGTTGATAATGAAATATGATGGAGACAGGAAAGATACTGGAGTAGTAATTACCAGTAAAGGATTGGGAAAGATCTTCTGAAAGATGGATTAGATTTACAAGATTTAACCCAATTCTGCCACTCACTTACAACTCTTTCTTTTTCTGATTTTTGCTGAATCTTTTGTACTATATTTCTATTAAATTATAATCACTCCGTTTAATAATAATTGACCACTATTATTTTAAATTGTCTAACAATACTTATATACTTTATGAAATCGATAAAAAATTTACAATTAATTTCTAATTTATCTTTAGCATGTTAATTATGAAGTAATTTAATATTAATTAAGAACTAATAAATGATCTTGTTGTATTTTCTTTCAAATAGTCAGTGCGTACATAACACATAACATATTATTTTTAATATCTTATAGTTATATATATCTCCGATAGTAGTACATAAGAAATATTATCTTATGAACCTAACATGTCATATTATATATCTCAAACATTTTCTAATTAAAAAAACAGATGAAAAAAAAAATCATTAAAAAAACTCAAGTAAACAAAAAAAAAATAGTTGCTCTTCAAAAAGAGTGAGGCTTGAATGTCAATCCACCATAAAGGGGCAAGATTGCTTCTCTAATCAAAAAAGGAAAATAATAAGGGTCCAAAGTTTCTTCTTTTTCTTACTTTTTTCCATTCATAAGCATGAGCGGCTACGATATTCTAAGTTTCTTCCTCTTGATCGAATCTGTAACCTTCATTAGCAGATTCATTTTTTGTGCTTTCCCTGATCAAACTTCAATATTAACAACTATCCAAATTTCACATATAAAATTTGAAGACGACAAATCATACACAATTTTTATTCCTATCTTATATGATTTAGTCTGATAGAAAGACTATTTCCAATAAAATTCTGTTCAAGAAAAATATTCTTAAAACAAATTTAAGAAATATACTAATCATATGTCCATATGAGAGGTGCCTATAGAAAAAATCGAATAATTTACTCTTTAAAAAAAAGGAGGAAAAGGCTAAATAGATAAGATCTATATTTTATTATTGTTAATATAGAAAACATAGAATAAATTAGATCAAAAAGTTAAAGTTGAGGTTGTATTGCACCAAAACCATATGTAAACAATGATCTTTATTACCAGAAAAAAAAAGATCATCAAGTGTTATTTTTTAATTATTTAACTTTGGATTTAGCTTTTATAACTTTTTTAAATGAACCATGTGGAGATTAGATTAGGGAAAAGGCATAAATTTACTTCTAAAGTTATTTCGAAAAGTCAGTTACACGCTTAAACTATTGGAGTGACCTATTACACACCTATACTATTCAAAAGTGAATTTAATACCACCATCAAAGCTGATGTGAAAATAAAATTAAATATAAAATAAATAAAGCACGTTTGAGTTAAAAAAAAGTCAATTTTCCCCACCTTCACCCTTCTCCTTCATGTCACCCTACCTTTCTTCTCCACTCGATCTCGTAAAACGTAAGATACAGATCTCACTCTTTTCCCCCCTTACCGATTAAATTTCATTGCGCTTTGAGTTATAGATCTGCCCATTTCTCACGCGATCCTTCACTTCTCAAATCTATTAGAAAGCTGTGTTGTTCTATTTTTGTTCCTATATCCGATCTATACACTTATGACTTCTATATCTATATTTTTAATGTAACTATTTTACTGGCACGGGTGTTTTGGTTGTTTCTCTGTGATGGAGGAAGACACATTATTTTTTCTTTTAAGATTTTAACTGGAAAATTATTTCAGATCTTACTTCTTTGTCCAAATGTAATAATTTTTATCATCCCCCTTGATTTTCTCGACCATGAAAGGATTGTCTCCTCTCGATCTTGTCAATTATAATAATTTTTTGTGGTGGGTTTGGAGATGGATGATAAAAATTAGTGATGGTATGATTTTTAATTTCAATAATGACAATGAATTTTGTGATTTTGATGTGGATGCTGAAATATATGGTTATGATTGTGATGAATTTCAATGGTAGTGATGTGGTTGCGATGGTGAATTTAGTTAAGTTTATTATTGTTGTTATCAATTTTTATGATGGTAGTGATTGTGGAAGATTAATTCGGTGGTGAATTTGGGTTATGGGTGGTAAAATTTATGGTGGAGGAGTGAATTTGGTGATAATGACAACATTAATGGTGGGTTTGATGGTTTATAGGGAAGAAGAAACAATTGGGTGACATGAATTTTATTTTTTTGAAATCTGACGTATTTATTGATGTGACAGTGACATGGTGATGATGTGGCGCGAGTGTGAAACACTCTCTCATCATGTGACTGGTTGTATGTGCATCAGAGTTGAAATAAATTCACTTTTAAATAATTTAGGTGTGTAATAGATCGTTACAATAGTTTAAACGTGTAACTGACTTTTCGTAATAAGTTTATATTAGATCAAAAAATTAAAAGTGACAAAAAAAAAAAAAAAACCACGTGGACACCAAGTGGGGAGGCAAGTGCACGTGAGAGGAGGAGAGGCGTTGCGCCACGTAGATGTTGTGGGGCCCACAGGAAAAAAAGAAGAAGAAGAGTAGCGTTTATTGCGGGTCAATTAAAGGGAGATTTTGACTGATTTTAGCATCTTCACGTGACCAAACCGTAAAAGTTGCTGCTTATAATTTGATCAAAAAATTTAATCAACCATAATTAGAAGACTAATTGTAATTATGCATCAGTTTGTGAAATTGCTGTTTGTGAAGTAACTTGGTAAATTATAGTGATAACTGATAAATTCTCGCGCTTTAATCTTATAGTTTTCAAACAAGGTAAGTTCTCACGCTTTAACCTATTATTCTACTCATCTCTTCCAATTTTTGCGGGTTGATGGAATGTCTAATGACATAAATGTAAAGATATTATGTGGTTTGAAGTATTAATATAAATGGATTTTCTTATTTTGTGACATTATGATTATTGTATCTTTTTTAAACTTAAAATGTCTAATTTAAATTGTCCAATTTGGTGCGTTAAGTTGCACTATACATGTATTTTTAAGTTATTAGATTACCTCAATACTAAAAGAATTTCGTTACAAATTTCATTGTTGATTCGTCATTAGCTATTAGAAATTTATCGCTAATAATTCGTTGTTAAATAGAATTTATAACGATAAATTTTATTGTTTAGCTACAAAATTTATCCGTAGCTAAACTCAAATTCTCCATCTAAATGGTAGTAATAAGATTTAGCTCTAGACTCCTAGTTCCAACCCTCATTTAGTATGTACAATTTTTTTCTGAATAATATTAGAAATATGTAGATAAGCTAAGAATAAGTTTTTTTAAGGTTAGGTGGAAAGGTAGGTGTAGATATATAGTGTGGATGAGTTGGAGGGCTAGCTAAGAGACAATAAACAATATGGGACTTGATAGCAGCTTTGGTGACAACAATTTGTGATGGGAATTGTCTTTTTTTTTTTTGTCTTTCATTTATTGTGAAAGTTTGGTAAAGCTTTTGGTGCAGAGTTTCCTAGGTTTAGGATTCATGGATGGACAGGTGAAAGAAAGATAATAAGATTTTCTAGACAAGACTTCCTTTGTTGTTCTCACTTCTATAACACACTCCCTATTCATCATTTTTTATTCTAATATACCCCCCCCCTCTCCCCCTTTTTTTTTTGATTTGATTTTCTTTAAGGCCAAATACATATACAATCTCTTTGACTTGTTTTGGTTTTCATTTTTGACACTCTATCCTAACTCATTTCTATTATAATCTTTTAACTCTCTGGTGATCATTAGATATCTAGTTCTGTTTAATTCTTTTTTTTTTTATGTTTGTTAATTAGTATAGGTTCGATACTTTATTAGGATTTGATAAGTAAGGGCCTAGCTCCTGTTGTTTGTACTTATCCGCAAGTTTTTTATTTTTAATAAAACGCCACAAGACACAATCTAGTGATATAAAATTGCGGGAAAAAAAGACTTCAACTCTATTTTTTAATCAACATGCGCTAAATAGTATACACTGAATAACATTTTTTTTGTATTTAAATGGTATATAAAGAATGAGGCTTAAGATTTTAAATGAAATGTGATTAAGATAAAGTGTCGAAATGAAAATCTAGAATAAATTAAAAAAGTTGTCTATATATGTATTTTAGCGTTTTAAAAAGAACACACCTCCCAAGTCCCATGTAAGGTCTTATTTGATATGCATAAATATAACACCAAATCATAAAATAGATTAGTATTAGATTGAGTTGATAGAAAGTTTGATAAATCTTGATAGCTTGAATATGAAAAGTGGGAGAAATTAATATCTAGTGTATGACTATATGTAATATCATTTCATTTGTCGGTTGTGTCAAATCAAAGCTTAAAATAATCAAAATAAGTACCCTACTTAATTGCATTTATTTTGGATTATAAAATGAAGGAAAGTTTTCCATTTAAATAAAGAAATGATTTGTTTTAAGAACCCACATATAAAAGAAGATTAACTTTATTGGTTCAGAGAGAGTTTTCCCTAACATATAATAAGAGTATAAAATATGTGTATGTTAGTCGTGTCTATTCTTAATTAAATTGATTTTTTGAGTCAGAGTTGTTTGACAAATAAACGATTTTCTAATCCATACCATATCGATTTTATTATGTTGAAACCATATATATATTGCCTAAATCACCAATTATTATAGAAAGTTTAAAATACAAAACTAAAAGAGATCATATATATATATAAAATGATAAAGATTAACATTTCTTATCCCTCAAAAAAGAGGGGTGGGGGTGGGGTGGGGGGGGAGGTGGGGAGAGAGAAAAAAGAGAGGAAAAATATGGTTTCTGGCTTTCATATTAACGAAAATGTTTTTTCTCAAAAAAAAAAATCTTAAAAAGTAAGAGATTTTTTTGAATTTAATAAATAAGTAAATATTAGTATTTCATAAAACATTTGTAAGATATGCCTAAGTAAATAAGCAAATATTAATCCAAATTTCTTATTTAAGTCATAGTGCATCTATTATTCTCTTTAGGCTATCCTCATTCATTCATTAAAAATTGTTTAAAACAAATAAAAGTGAAATTCAATTAAAACATTATAAAGGTTAGATTCGATATTCAAAATCCAAAATATGAAACATATGCGGAATATATATAACCCCCAAGTTTGATGACACAAATATAAGAACATCTAAAAGATTCGAATACAAGTCTAGCGCTAAAGCATAATTTTTATCTCTAGAAGAAATAAAGATAGTAAACACGAAGTTGAGTTAGGATCCAGTACTATTGAATTTAAGCAGCTCATTCTGAAATCTGACAAATCACTTCAAATTCAATAATTTAAATTTAAATGTCAATACGTGTAATCAATATCATCATCAATCTATCCTAAAATATAGTGATGGTGAAGCTATATCTTTATATACTTACCTCCTCACTCCTCATCGATAAGCAAATCAACTACAAATATGATAAATGTCTTAGAATAATGATAAATGAACCAAATAAATATATCTATCTCATAAGTGGGATGAGATGTATTACAAATTAATGTCAATGCTTCAGTGTCACACCCCAAATTTGATCGACCCTGGCCTGTTGACATGTATCAAATGCTATAGAATCACATTAAAAGGACCTTATAAAGATATGAATCACGATAATAACTCCTACGAAAATGAACCAAATATGCATACTAACTTAAAAAAACTAGATTTGAATATATTGAAATCATCAAATCAATAATTTGAGGTCGCTTTGACTAAAAATTTACCTCGACCAATCTTGACTTTCTTACAACTTCAAAACTCAATTAAAGGCTCAAATAACTCTCCAACATCTCAAAATTCACACTAATAATTAAACCAAGTAAAAAATTACATATCTGACCAATGAGAATCCAATTTCGGGCTCATTAACCTAAAATGCTGATAGTCGAACTTCAAAACTAAAAATCTCACCCAATGTTCCTCCGACCACTTCGAGAATTTTGTCGCCCATCCCTGCAAGTCACAAATTATATACAAAATCTATGAAAAAGACGATCAAAATTGAAAAATTAGATGAAAATACAAAACGGTCGTGAGAAGTGGGTATGTCCGAGGGTGGAGATAAGCATGAAATGTTACTTTATAGATTTTGTTTTTCGTACTTTCATTAAAGAAATCATTTTCTCATTTTTGAGGAACTTATTTCCTACAAAAGTGTTTTTCTAAAAAAATTGACCAACAAACTATGAGAAGATTGAAAAATAAGAAATTTTATCTAAAATATTCAAATTCTAATATATAAACACAAATCAACATTCTACTAAATACTCAAATCAAAACTACAATATTCAAATAATTAAAAAAATTACAACGTTTAAATACGAACTTCAATATTCAATTCAAAATCAAATTATTCAACTCAAAAACTACCGTATTCAAATAAGAAACTATCAATGTATATTCTACTAAATACTCAAATCAAAACTATAATATTACTCACTTTTAATTGTCATAATTTCCCTTTTTAGAGTAAAACTATAAGAATTTTGACTAACATTTTACAATGCATTTTTTCATCGTTTGATATGCAAAAAGTCGCAACTTAAAGTACTTTTTCGTATAGTTTTTGAATATTTAAATTTTTTGTTTAAAATATCGAATTAATGTTATCTAATTTAACTTTAAAAATTAGTCAAGTTGACTTTCGAAAAGCACAATATGACAATTAAAAATAGACGAAAGGAGTAAAAATTATAATTCAGGGGTGGGAATGGTTTTCGTCTAAATTTTTATATGAATAAGTATTGTAGGAACTATTACACCAACAAATAATAATAAATAACTTCTAGAAATTACTCTAGCTAGTTCACTTCTTAAATGGCTAAACATAGTTGAAGCACACTTAGTAACCTAGAGAAAAGATAAAACTAGAGTATATATATATAAAGAGAGAAATATTACCTAGTATTTTCATAGGATATATGGCGTAGATTTTCTTGTTTTAATTAATTTCGTTACCGTCCTAACCAATCTAAGTGGAAAATCCAAAACTTTTCCCTCCCATTACCTTAATTTTCTAGTTTCAATAGGAAGAATGATTGCCTATATAATATAAACACGACCATTCACAGGGTTGAAATGCAAAAATGAACTTTTTTTTTTTTAATTAGAAGGGCACTACTAAGTACTCTATGTATTTTTTTAAACTCATAGTCAGAGGTTTCTGAATATCATACATTAGATAATGAATCATTAAATATCATCGTGACGTACCAAGTAAAAGCTATGATAGAGTAATAAATATTCATCCATCCTTAATTAGTTATTTCAAATTTGAGTTCTCTTATAACTTTTGTTAGGACGGGCTTTACTCCTAACATGGGACTTTTCAACGCAAATTTAAATTTACTTGAACTCTAATAAAAATATCGGATATAAAAAAATATATATCATCATGACATGTTTTATTTCTCTCACATGAAAGATGTATTCCCTTAATTAACCTATCTTTTATTGTTTCCTTTTCCTCCTTTATTATTTTATTCCTATATAAAGCAACAATATTTAATTTAATCGTTATTCCTACCCCCACCCCCCACTCAATACCCTTCATTAAACTATTTGCTATATTTTAAGGCCTTAATATGTACTATACTTTGTCACTTTCTCTTTCATCTCCATTTCTTCTCTGTATTCTCCACTCAGTTCTCTCTTTACTTTTCTATTCGTTCCTAGGGTTTGAAACTTCTTCCGATTTTTTTTTTCTTTCCCATAAAATATATTTTCACTTCAAGAAATATATATATACATATTTTCTACTCATGGTCATTAATTAATTTCCATAGTTTATTATAGCTTAGTTTTCTGTTCACTACTTTTGTTATTGTTATTGTTATCGTTATGGCTGGTTTGGACTTAGGTTCCGCTTCTCATCATCGTTTTCTCCCTCATCATCTCCACGATCCTCAAGATGACGAAATCAACCGGAACAACAATCAATTTTCCGATGATGACAACAACAACAACAACAACGATAATAATAATAATAGCCCCGGGGTAGCACGTAGACCAAGAGGTCGTCCCGCGGGGTCCAAAAACAAGCCTAAGCCTCCCGTGATAATAACACGGGAGAGCGCTAACGCGCTCCGTGCGCATATATTAGAAGTGAGTAGCGGACATGACGTTTTTGAATCAGTTGCGACTTATGCGAGAAAAAGGCAAAGAGGAATTTGTATACTAAGTGGGAGCGGTACGGTGAATAACGTCACCATACGGCAGCCACAGGCTGCCGGTTCTGTGGTGACGTTACATGGAAGGTTTGAGATATTATCTTTATCTGGATCTTTCTTACCACCACCCGCTCCCCCTGGAGCCACCAGCTTGACGATTTATTTAGCTGGTGGTCAAGGTCAAGTTGTTGGTGGAAACGTTGTGGGTGCGCTGATTGCATCGGGTCCGGTTATTGTTATTGCTTCTTCATTTACTAATGTTGCTTATGAGAGATTGCCTTTGGATGAAGAGAATGAGTCAATTCAGATGCAGCAGCAGCAAGGACAAAATGGTAATTTTGCTGATCCATCTAATATTGGATTACCTTTTCTTAATTTGCCATTAAACATGCCAAATGGTGGTCAACTACAATTGGAAAGTGGAGGAGAAGGATGGAATGGAAACTCAACAAACAGGCCACAATATTAGGTCAGGTTTTATTAAGAAATTTTCTACCTTTTTTTGATGATGAAAAATATTAAATCTCTCAATGGATTAATATTATCATTTGTACATTATTAAGCTTGATTTTCTAGCTACTTTGACTCATGTTTTGAAATTTTAAAGTTTTGTGAAAAACAAAAATCCTTCTTCAATTCCTTTTTTGTTGTTGTGTGCTTTTTTGGTACTTCTAATTAAGTACTCCATTAATTAGAAATGTTTTCTTGTTTTTAGAGGATTAATTTTTTTTTTCAAACTAATTAGTATGGTGCGACTATATCTTTTTAGCAACTTGTTCATCCATGAAATAATAAGATATATAATTAATCTATGCTTTTGGTTATTATTAAAGTGGGGATTAAAATAAGTTGTTGCTTTTATCTATAATAATTTAGGTTCTCTCAACCTTATCTCAAATGGCTGACCAACACCACCTCCTTTAATTTCTCAATCGAACATATATAAATACTTCCAAATCTAGTGGTATTATGAAATTGATAATATGTATAAAGGAGAAATATTTTTATAAAGAAAATTAAACATTTCATGGAAACTAGTGAACTTTATCATAGTTAGATACTTTTTTTAAAAAAATTCCTGCGGTTATTAAGAGACTAATTAAACTATAGTGGTTTAATTTCATGGATATATCCCTGGTATGGAAACTAGTTAATTAACTTCATGAAGACATTGATCATTTGATGATCTTAAAGTCCTCTACTTTACTTTTTTTTCCAGGCTAATAAAATAATATAATCAGAGCAAAGAATCAGTTCTTTCTTGTAGTATAATTCAGCTTGGCTTTTTATTTGAAAGTGTCTCTAGGTTGACACTAGAAAAAATATGAAGAACTTAATCATACAAACTGATTGGATAAAATATCCAATTAGTTGAAAATTAGACTTCATAGTCAATTAGCCTTGTGTCATTCTCCATTTCCCTCCCATTTTTGGTTTAAAAGATAAGCGAGTAAAGATTTTTTCATTGCAAATAAGTAGAAAATTTGTGTAATAGAATATGATTTTTTCATTTATTTCCGTCCCATCAAATCAGCTCACCGAAAAAAATACGTGATGAGAAATACATTTTCACTGATATAGAGGCCGGAAACTTCCTTATTTTCACACATGAAAATGTTACTATATTTTCTTTTCTTACCGATTCAATCAAAATAAGTTTGTGAGACCATATTGCATTTTTCAGTAGAAGAACTGCTAAATATGCTATCTTATTTTAGTATATTTATACTCCCTTCCTACTTTCTTGCTTTGTGAAAATAATTGTTACTTTATTTTTCTTTCCGAATGCGTGTTGAATATAAGAATTTTTCTTATTAGCTGGCTGACTAATATAACCTGCAATCAAAATTTCTTCACATGGAAGGCTAATTAAAACTATTGATTGTCATCTCCTTTGATCATCAAATCATGCAAGGAGTAAGTACACTTATTATTAAGTACAAATTTCTAAACAATGGCTATAAAGTAGGAAGAACATTAAAACCCTTTGGGGTGACCTAGTGGTTTGGGCCTGGAACTTTCATGTTGAAGGTTTCAAGTTCGAAACCCCTTGCCAGAGAAAGAAAAAGCAAGGGTGTGCCTTCTGGGTCGATCTCGTCGCACCGAGCTTCCTATGTGGTTTGTGAGCTATTGCATATATAGGAGCATAGGTTTTATTCTGTGCGCACCCAAAGAATAACGGTTGAGGGTTTCCGAATAACATTAAATGAAGTCATTACACAATCATAATTAAGAATATCATTAAAGGATATACTAGAATTGTCAAGTCTAGACAAAACATTACAAGTACAAGTTGCATATTGGTTTTAGTAAAACTTGTCCCAGATTTATTTTATCAAAATAACATGTAGCTTGCTTGGAAACTTCATTAGCCAAAATGTGTTTTATATCCTCCAGTTTTATCTTATAAATTACTTTGATAGTGCAAGCATTGTTTTCTTTTAATCACTTGCCAATCTTTTTCTAGTTTATTTTTTAAAATAAAGGATTAACCATTATTATTACATGGACACTACAACAAAATTAGCTTTTAGCAGCAATAAATATACACATTAACAAAGAGCGCTAAAACCTTTATCTGCATTAGTTAATTGTCATTCAATCCTATATATCGATAAACTTTAGGGACATTTGCAAAGAGTGTTAATTGTCACTAAAAAACATATTTAACAGTAATTAAGTTATTATCATTAATAAATTATACTAATAGATTAGCAGTCTCTGGTCTGTATATTAACAACCAAAAAGTGATTATAAAAACGAAAACTTACATCTCTCTTTGGTTATCTATTTTTATTAGTATATATAAAATCAGAGTCAAAACATAGCCACTTAACATTGCTCTAGACAACTGCAATTTTTTTACATTTAGTTTTTAAACATAAAAATAATTTTAATACATTTTCAGGAAGTTTGTTTTTGAAATCGTATAATCCATTAAATTTCAGAACATTTTACGTGTATTTTACATTTGTAGTGCTAATGTAATTTCACAATTAGAGACTCGAGTAACGAAGTTTCAAACAATAATATAATCACATTTTAATTAATTCAAAATTTGAACTTGTGGTGTTTAACGATGCAATATAAAAATCTCAATTATAAAAGCGTTTTAGAAGCACGGTAAACAAATTACAACTGAAATCTATAACCAAATCAAAAGCTGCTTCACTTATTCTTCTATTATATAAAAATAAATAAATAACCAAGCTAGAGGCATCAAACTACCTAGTACAAAAACATGTGCTGAGCTACGCAATTACAAGGGGTTTATCCGAATCTCCTTCATCAGAAAATTATATAATATATATTAGATGTTGATTTTTCTTAATTTATTCTTATGTTTGTTTATTTATTTATATTTTGAATCCCCTAGTAAAATTTCTGGCTCCACCGTAAAAAAAGGGTTTAAAGTAGATTGTTAGTTGGTGCTGTTCCAGCATTATTGAGGTGAGTGTTGGTGAAGGTAGAAGCATAAGGGTCTAAGGTTCCTCCTGCAGGTTGATCATGAACATACTTTTCTTCTTCATTTGCAATCTTCTGTGCTGCTTTGTTGACATGTAAATCCATGGCTGCTTCTGCCTCTCTTGCCAATCTTACTTCATGTGCTACTTCTACTCTTGCCTTTGCCAACTCCTTCTCTGCCTATATATCATTTTCGATATAAGTTATACATACTCACTACAACAAAAACAACTTTTAGCGGCAATAAATAAATACATTAATAAAGAGTGCTAAAGTCTTTACCGGCATTAGTTATGTGCCATTAGATCCAATGTCGCTAAAGCCTTTAGGGACATATATGCTAATTGCCGCTAAAAATACATATTTAGCGGCAATTGCTAATTAATTGCCGCTAAAGCTCATTTTTGATATAGTGACTGACAGTATTGAAGAATTTAATTTGTTAATTTATCTGTAGTTTTAGTCTACTATAGTGTGTATAGTTGAATGTGAGATTTTTTCAAATCCTGGCAACAAATTATTTTATACTAATTGATAGTTTGGGGAAATTTCTATAATCTTCTTTTTTCTCAATTTTTTTTTTGAAAAATAGCATGTTGTGTTTGACTAATAATTTATTTATTTTTTGCCAAAAAACTACTCGATACGGCCGAATGAGGACATCTTTAATGAAAAATTATATTGTTTGTATATGATTAATTTTTTTTTATGTATATATAATGGATGTCTATATTGCTTAGACTCTTCAAAAATATTGTTTGATGCATGTTGAATCCTCTAAAAGTAGTACATTTTTAGAGAGTTCAAGCAATATGGTAGATATTAAACTCTCTTTTTAACTTCTTCATATATTACTTTCCGCCTGACAAATTATATGGCTCAATGTGTACATATATCCCCTAACTAACTTATTAGCCTTTGAACTATATCTAACAAAATAAGAAATTAACCGATACAAAAATTAATATCTTGATTATCAAAATTGCATCTAGCTAGATTCAATAATACTTTTACTAATATTATAATAATAATAATTTTTATTTGATCAAGGTTTCTAAAGTATTTCCTTGAAAAAACTACTTTTTTTTTGGCTTTCCAAAAATATGACCAAAAACACTATGTTGTGCTACTTGTAACTGTTTAATTTTTTAACCTTAAAATTTTTGTATAATATAATTCTTACTTTTTCCTCCTCTTTAGCTTCAGCTTTGGCCTTGCGCAGGGCGCTCATATCATTAAACTTGTCCTTGATAGCCTGCATTTTTGTCTTCTAAAATACTTCACAAAAGACTTATTAATTATATAAAAATATATACACTTTAAGAGTTTTGAATTTTGATTTTGGACTAAAAATATTTATAGGTTTGTTTGTAACTATAATAATTAGATCACAATGGTCACAAACTATTCTTCCTAATCCGTTAAAAAAAGATCTTGTTTTTCTCAATACAAATGGTGACAAATCACAACAAGTGTCAATCACCCAACAATCTTTATATAATAATCCAAATTTGTTTTGAGTTTTTGCCTCTATTTGAACGGGTCTTTGTCTTTGGCTGAGCTTTTGAAATCTACTTTATTTTTTGGGAAAATTGTTTATAATAGCAAATTAATAATTCAAATTAAATGTTATAAACATAGTTTGATTTAATTGCACCCCATAGTAAATTGTTGCTATTTCGCCTCTCTCCTGGTGAATCTCGCTCGCCACTCTCGTTCTCTCCCTCTCCTCTCTCACTTTTTATACAAACGCAAATGTATAAAATGTGTTTGTGTTTGTATAAAGCGAGAAAAAATTGTATATATACATATATTTTCGTTCCCCTCTCCTAGATCTCGCTCGCCACTCTCTCAGATCTCGCTCGCCAGTCTCTCCCTCGCCTTTCTCGCTTATACAAATATGTATAAATTACGTTTTTATTTGTATAAAGCGAGAGAAATACAAATATATATATCTTCGTCCTATACACTTATAATTATA
The DNA here is from genome assembly GCA_029582685.1 of Solanum piurae. Taxonomy (NCBI): domain Eukaryota; kingdom Viridiplantae; phylum Streptophyta; class Magnoliopsida; order Solanales; family Solanaceae; genus Solanum; species Solanum piurae. Next base: position 24,547 of record JAJOOO010005015.1, read on the forward strand.
GAATACAAATATTCCCCTGCTCAGTTCTCTTTTGCCTCTCTTTCTTTCTCGTTGTATACAAACACAGATTATACAATTGATCTTTTGTGTATGTATACCGAAATAGAAACAAATTATATACAACTATTTTCTTTTGTATATGTATAGCGAAATATACATATTTATGTTTGTTGTGGAGCGCAATTATGCAAACTATAGTTATAGCATACAAATATGATTTTTGTGTTTGCTATATGTGAAAGTTGCTTTTTTTTAATAGTTAACATACTTTTTAAAATAATATTTTTGGAAAGTAGTTTGTTTGTATTTAACTAATTAATATAAAAAAGGGGAAAAATACTTTATCAAATTATAATTTTGTGTTTAGCAAGCTTTCAAAAAGTGATACCGAATTTCGGAGAGTCATCTTTCTTCTTTATTTCAATCATTTTCAATAAAAAAATGACTTTTTAAAATAATTATTATTAATTAAATGATCAGGTGAGAAATAACTCCTAATTCATAGTAGTTTGATCAATAAAATCGAAAAAAATATAACTTTAAAACAGAAAGAAGAATCGTGCAAATTATACCAAACAAGGTTAATAAATCATAAATTCATTAAAATCCAAAAATAAACTTGAAAAGTAAGAAAACTCTAGCTAAAAGTAATTTCTACCACTCTGTCCAAGCAATGTACTATAAGAAACAAATATAAAAAATCAAAAGATCTTCTAACTAATAAATTAAAAAAAGTAAATAGCAAACTCGAACTTATTTGAGACTGAGGAGAAATTGTAGTCGAGTTGTGCATGCATGCATCTTCTTTCTTTAGGCTTGCGATTTGTCATCGGACTCATTATTATTATTATTATTATTATTATTATTTGCTTCAGAATTTTTCTTTTTGCGGTCCTCGTGGATCCAAGTAACAATAACAAAACCCACTAAAAATATGACAAAAGCAATAGTAATCCCTTTAAGGTATGGAATTAAGGGGCCAAACCAATTATTAGCACCCGAAGCTTGATGATTTTCACCTTTGTAAGTAATATCAGTAATATTATTTGCAGGATTCGACATATCGAATTGTACTAAGAAGAGAAAATATATGTTGTGTAAATGGTGCAATGAGAAGGTTGAAGGTACGTAGACCTTTATTTATAGGTGTTATGTGTCTCTTATTTTTGGAAAGAACGTTGTAAAGAAAAAGGTAGGGGAAGTAGGGAGGATTTATTTAGTAAATTTACTTATTAATGAAACATTCTCCATTTTTTGGTTATGAAAGAAAAAAAAACTGTAATTTTTCTTATTTTTCATGTGTTTGCCTTAAAATTTATTGAAAATGACTTCAGAGAGCAAAACGAAACGAGGGGAAGGAAAAAAAGAAAAAGGAACCATCTATGAAGTAGAAAAAAATAGTACATGTTAATGTTCCGTATTCATATGGTTGCCTCGAGGTTTATGGAAATTAGGCGCAAAGAATTCTAAAATTGGAAAAGAAGAAACGAAAAGAACCATAAATAGAGTGGAAAAGAAGAACAATATAATAATTTCTTCCGGCAAACATTACTTTATATTTTTACGAGAGAAGTATTGAAAACACTTTTAAATTTGGTGTGAATTATTAATTTCATTCCCAAACTATTGACAACCTTAAAAACACTATTTACTTGAATAACTTAACTTAAATACACCCTTGATTTGGCAACATGAGTCAAATACACCCCTAAATTCTTGCCAAGTTTAGGAGTGTTTATGAAACTTCTCTCAAATTTTTATTTAGAGTCTCATGCTTGAGACCACTTGCTATGTCATGTAGCAGATGAGGGTATATCTACGTTTAATAAGTCAAGTAGAGGAGTGTTTTTAAGATTATCAATAGTTCGAAAACTAATAATTTGCGCCAAGTTCAAGGTTTTCAATACTTGTCTCTATTTTTATTGGAGTAACAACAAATTATGTAAACCTGGCTTAAAGAGTTTAAAATCAGGAAACATGCCCACAGAAGCAGCTCAAGTATACAATGCATTTATAACTTGTTATCTTGTATTGAATTTCTAGGAACCAAGAACAATGACATGGTGGATTCTACATGTCTAAATATTTCTAGTAAAGGTCCAAATATACTCTTGTACCTTTTGACTACATGTTAAAATTACCCACTGTTATACTTTGGTTAAATTTTGTTTGTTAGATTTAAAGCCTTTTGGAAGATTTGAAATATTAGTATTTGCAAGTGACTGTCAAGCTTACTCTTGAAATACAAACTGATGGAAGAAATAGTATTTCAAGACAAAGCAAAAGGGTAAGTGATTCATTCCACCAAATATAGTACAGTATTATTCCTTGTGAAAATATTCAACTCTCACCAACCACTTGACCAATCTAGCTACCTCGATAGGTCGAGAGTGAGAACGGTGAAAGCAGTAGAGGAACATGAAAATGATCCCATTTCTGGGATTCTTTGATCTCAAACACAATAGAGACATAGGGGAAAAATCCATCAGGATTATACTTACCGGTGTTGAAACTTATCCGGTATATACCTGGGACCAAAGCTTCAACCATATTCATCAACTGACCACTTCGGCCATCTTTGTCCGTTGCTGAAGATCCTAGTAATATCCAGCCGTCAATATAAGTTTCGCTAAATTGTGGTCTTGCTTGGTTGTCTTTCCACATCTCCAGTCGTACTTCAATGCCATTCGCTGGACATCCATGGCTAGTATCTAGAACATGGGTTGTGATGGGCGGGCGAGTTCTAATTGGAATATGAGCTGGTTTTACCCCAGCAGCTCTAGTAGCAGCAGTCAAATGTGCTCCAATAATGTTCACACGATCTTCTACAATTTAAGGTTCAATGGAAAATATAAGATATGGTACTGAACTGCAGACAGAGCTTATAATTTCAGATGTATCAAATATTTGTTGAATTTTAGAAATAGTTAGCATCACCGTATACTTCATTTAAAAAACGTTGAAAGGATTTTTACACAACTACTGTAAAGCAAAATCAGTATAGTGGAGAATGAGAAGCAACTTCTCAAATTTTGAGATTAAAACAATGAAGTACATAAATACAGAAAAGCAATCAAAGCTAATAAATGTTCAAGATAAATAAAAAGTTAGAATCACCTTCTGCTTTTGTTGCAATATTAGTTGAAAACAAGGGTTTAACTGCCGGAGCAGTATCTGCTTTGTCTGAGAAGAGCTTGGAAAGGCGTAATTCAGTTATTTTCATTTGCTCCTGGGCTGCAATCTCAAACTCAATTATTGGTCTGT